>RJWJ010008117.1:0-54623 GCA_004363605.1 Indri indri | reverse complement strand
TTAACTTTGAATCATAATTATCATTAATCACCTCATATTTTCTCTGCATTGTTCCTTGATTTTTTTCTTTTGGTACCTCATTTCAATTACTAAAATTTACTTAGTTGATTATTGTTAACTAATCTTTTAATTAGTATATATACTAGTTCAAAGTTATGAATCTTTGATTATCAAATAATTTTCCTGACCAATCATCTCATTGTAATATATAATAAAGGATTTTATTAAATTTAGTCTATATTTTAATTCTCTTGTTTCAATAAAAGATCATTTTAAATAAACACATTTATTTCTTCTTAAATTTCCTTCTTCAATATTAATATATTACTTTTTAAATTTATATTTGCACAGCTCTGTTTCTTATTTTATAATGTTTTGAGAGGTGTGATGAAGTAACAAAAAGAAGTGATATTAATGAATGGATTTTGGAAAACTTTCAAAAGAGCTAATTTATTAATAAATAGGGTTTTCAGTAGCATGTGGGTGCTTCTCAGTAAGGACTATGTGACATATGTTGAACTCAATGAAAAGAGGTTTGACTTTGACTTTTAAAATAATCTATATAGCTAGATAGAAAATAATAGATGATCTGAAATTATTACAGCCATCTCACCTAGATTGAAATGTAGGAAAAAAGCAGAATTAGAAAGAAAGGTATTTATCAAAATATAAGGTTGATCCAAATTATTGCTTTTTAGTCAGAAATATTCAATAAACTAGAAATTAATTGTTATTATTGTCCCAAATCAATTTTTTCTTAATGTTTATAAGTAACTGTTTATTTGGTATAAACAATACTCATTGAAATATTTGTCTTCTGTGGCATTGCAGCCTTCTAGCTTTGTTTCCATTTTTTGAAATTTTCATTATGTTCTCTCCACTGGCTCATTTTATTTCTCATTTATTTAATTATATAAATGGAAATAAATAGTTATGTCCTTTAAGTATAGTGTTCCTATTTTATCTTCTTAACTACCCATCTCTTTCTTATATAGAGAGAAAATGCAACTTTCACAAATTCTGAAAACTGTTTAATGACATCAGAAAGGAATACAATAGTGTGGTAGACAGATTTTTTGAGTCTGGGAGATAGTCCCTTGGGCTCAGTATTTTCCTGTCTACTGTAAACTCAACTCACCCACATAAGTTGCACCTCTTCTTCATTTTCCCATTATAGTAAATGATACTCTTTTTGGTTTAGAAATCCAGAGTCAAACTTAGGTTTACATCCACATTCCTTTAATTTATCTCTGACTCATTGCTCCTTTCATAACTTCTATCTAATCAATGGCTAAATTGTGAAGAATAAGCATTGTAGTGACAAATGCCATGCATGGCTATATGTCCGTAGCTATTATCTTTTTAAAACCTTATTATTTTGTTCCTGAATTGCAAAATTTTAATTTGCTTTTTAGTCTTTTTCTTACTACTGTAAGACATAGTAAATGTAAATGCTGGAAGAAATGTAACTATCAACATCCACTCTGAAAAATTTTTAACTACTTAAGTTTGGGGAAATGATGACAGATGGATATGACTGTTAAAAATATTAGCTTGATAAATACCAACTAGTACTTTAGCAGCAAGTAGACTTTAAACCTGAGGAAAAAATAGTATTGAATCACAAAACAAACAAGAACAATAAAAAACAAACAAAGCCCCAAAATAATAAAGGTTATCGTGCAAGGAGGACAGAAGAGCTAGACCAATTTAACTCTACCTGACATTTATCAGAAATAGCAGAAATTATATATCGAAACAGAATTTGAAACAAAGAAATAAAACAGAATGCTTTTCTCCGAGGTACTTTGGCTAGAGGACATAATCTGAATGATTTAAATTCCTTGAAATTTATTGAGACTTGATACACAGCCAGCATATGGTCATTTTATTTTGTGAAATATCCTGCGTGCTCTTGGAAAGAATGTGCCTTCTGTTTCTATGCCAATTAGGTTAAGTCAAAACAAAATTCTAACAACTACCAAAGAATAAGAAACTATCATATCAAGCTAAATTTAACCACAGTCTGGTGCAAGAAGATAACAGGATATTAGTAAAGTATTGAAGGAAAACAACTCTGATGTAGAATTTTATATCCAACTAAAATGTTATTTATTGAACATCGAGAACATTTTAAAAATATTTTCAGGCACATTCTGCCTCAAGTGGTTTGCTACCCCAAATATATACTAAAAACATTGCTAAAGAAATTATTCAAATAAGAAAATCAAATATAGATGGTATCCCAAGGGATATCATATACAAATCATAAAATGCCTTAGCAAAATGTGTTATTATTAATTACTTTTATTTTTAATAAACATTTTATTGATGTTTCACATGCACATGAAAATATACAAAAATCATAAAGATAAATCTTAATGGATATAACATAATAAACATTTCAATAGATATCCCATTAAAGGAAAGTAGACTAGAGTTTTACAATAAACATAGGTAATAACCAACTAAATTAGGGAATTAGACAGTACTATTATATTAATAGCAACCCAGAATCCTTCTTAAGTCCTTCATAGGATAATTTCTTCCTACCTTTCCAGATAACTAGTACCTTAACTTCCAAAAAATTTTCTCATAATACTTTCTAGATTTCTGTTTTGAGGTCTACACTATTTATTAGATTAATTCCTGGATAACCGATGCTGCAGATATTATTGTTAAAGGCATCTTTAAAAAAAAAAATTCAATCTTAGAATCTCTTGTTTCCTTAAAATAGAAAATGCCATTGATTTCATATATTATCTTACAAACCCATACCTTGTCAATTTATTCAGGTAATAGTTTATCTGTAATTTTATTTAGAATTTATGTGTAAAACTAGTTTAATTTCTTTCTTTTAAGTTTTTATAACTTTTTTTCTTCTTGACTTTTTTATTAGCAGGTTTTTCAGGTGTAATGTTGAACAGAGCTGAAGATAAGGGGTATTATTTTCTTGTCCCCAGTAACAAGAAGGGAATGTTCGATATTTCATCAGTACAAAGGTGTTTGCTACAGTCAATTTGGAGAAAGCCTTTAATAAATTAAGGGCGTTTCCTTCATTTCTAGTTTGGCAATAGTTTTTGTCACTAATGGACTTTTGATTTTATTAAGTGTTTTTTTTAATTATGAACAATGCCATATGATTTTTCTCCTTTATTGTGTTAAGGTAACAGACTGAGGTTTAAAATCCTGAATATTAAAACACATTGATTCCTCTACTAAACCCAACCATCTTTGTGGTTTATATATTGCTGGATTTTATGTGTAATATTTCATTTATCAGTTTTTCATCTATACTCATGAGAGAGGTTGGACTGTAATTGTCTTTTCTTGTAATGTCCTTCTCAGATTTCCATATTAAAATTATTGTAGCCTCATAAAACAAGCTTAGAAATATTTCTTTTTTATTTCTGGAAATCTGTGTGTAACCTTATTTTTATTTCCTTCTTAAGTGTTTTTAAGAATTCTTCAGTGAAGCATCTGGACCTAGAACTTTTGTGTGTGTATGAGAAAAATTATTTATTGTGCATTTTTACATAGTTATGGGAATATTCCAATTTTATGTCTTGTCATGTCAGTTTGGGTAAGTGACATTTTTCAAGGTTTTTTTTTTTTTCCATTTTATTTAAACTGTGAAATGTATTGGTAAAGTATGTTATATCTTATGAATTTCAATTCTGTAGCGTCAATAGTTATACCTCATGTTTCTACATTACTGTGCTTACTTCCTCCATCCCTCTCTCTGTATGTTCTCTCTCTGAATTTTGCAGAAGATTATCAATTTTAACATTTTACAAAGGAAAAGCTTTTGGATTTTTGGGTCATCTTGATTATGTGATTCTTTTTTAATGTATACATTTCTGTTAATATCATAATTTTTTTCACAGCTTCTATTTTCATTGGATTTGGTTTACTGTTTGGTTTCCAGCTTCTTTATATATACATATTTTGATCCTGTTCTGTTTTCAACTATTGATATGGGTATTTAGATTATTGATATTAAGCTTTTATTTCCTTCTTAATATAAACCATTAAGACTATAACTTTTCTTGAGTTTCAGTGTGTTTATTCTCTTCTTTTAAAATATTTTCTAGTTTTCATTGAGATTTATTTTATGATTGTGGGTTATTTAGAAATACATTGGTTAATTTGAAAACATTTGGGGATTTTTAAAATACTGTCCTTTTGTAAATGATTTCTAGCTTAGTTCAACTGATGTCAGAAAATGTATTATTTCAATTTTCAATTATTAAAAATTGTCAAGACTTGCTCTTTGGGACAGCATATGGTGCATTTGAATAAATATTAACAGTGCATATAAAACGTACTTTGCAGTTTATTGGGTGCAATGTTTTATATATATTTTTATATTTATATCAATGAGGTCAAATTTATTAATACAGATATTTAATCTTCTTAATTCTTAATTAGAATTTTTCTCTTTCTTTTAACAGTATAAAAAAGTTTATAAAAATCTCCAGTGACTATTGAGTCACATGTTTATCCTATTATTACATGCATACCAATTTAAGTTCTTCACATCTTCATGATACACTGCTCATTTTATCATTATACAAATTATTTCTTTGTTCATAGTACAGATTCTTGCCACAAAATTTACTTTATCTGATATTGGTATAGGTATAACAGCTTTCTTTTGGTTATGTAGACATAATAGGGCATTTTTCATGTCTTTCTTTTTTTTCAGACTTTCTGTATCTTTACTTTTTTATAAAAAGCATGCAATTACTTTTAAAATTTACTTTAGAATCTTTTCTTAATTGGAGTATTAAAATCACTTACATTTAGCTAAGGATATTTGGATTGTAATATACAATTACTTCTATTTGTAATACCTCTTGTTATTTTTGCACCTGTTGTATGCTCCATTTGTTCTTTCTTCCCTCTTTTCTCAACTAAGGATTTTTATTCTTTAACTTACCCCTCTATTATCCTATTAGTTTTGGGATCTTTTGCTTTAACCCTAGATATTATTATATGATTCCTTGACTTATTAGTGTCTAATATAAATTAAAACTCTCATCACTTTCCTTGCACTATAAAGATCTTAGAATAATTTTGATATTTTATTTTGTAAGATAGTTTTTGTTAAAATTTATTTTCAATTTTACATTATGATTTTTATATGGTCAATATTTAGATTTATTCACATATTTTATCTCTCCTTCATCATTCATTTCTGAATTTCTATTTTCACTTCTGGAATAATTTCTGTTCTGCCTAAAGAATATAATTATTTCACTTAGTGTAGCCAAATTTCTCATTTTTTTGTTTTTCTGAAAATATCTATCTTTTCTTATATTTTATAATATTTTTATTATGAATAAAATTTTAGTTACCAGTTGGCTTTCATTTGATAAGTCATCTCTGAGTCATATTGTCACTCCCTTAAAAGTAATACACCATTTTCTAGAACTATTTTTAAGATAGTCTTTCTGTCATTAGTTTTCCATAGTTTTACAATAAGGGCTGTATGGTTGTCTGTGTGTTTATCCTGCTTCGTTGTAGCACTTCCTGAGGCTGTGAGTTAAAGTTTTCCATCACTTTTGAAAAATTTAAGTCTTTAGCTATTTAAATGTGGCTTTTGCTCATTATATCTCTTATCTCCTAATGGAATTTTAGTTACTAATTAATTCTGGTTAATTCTAAACATATGTTACTGCATCTAAATTGCTATTACTCCTATTTTTTCATTTTTTAATTCTGGTTATTATTTTTTGTTTAGAAACTCTGTATATTTCTTTATCGAATCACATGTATTTAAAGTCTGTGTCTGTTATATACCAATAATAACTAAAAATTAAAAGAAATTAATAAAAATAAAGTCTATGTCTGATACCTCCAGTATTTCTATCTGGAATTACTTCTATCATCAATATTTTCTTTCCTGAATTTTTCACTCAAACTCATCTGTTATTTTATATATATTATATTTTATTTGACATATATATTTAAACAATGTCCATTGCTTATGAAAAATTTGACAAGTTAAGAAAATATGGTTTCCATGATCTTCTTCTACAGAAGAGTAGTTTTGTTTTTGGAGAAGGATCTAAGGGATGTTGCAAATCACATTCACACAGTGATTAAGCTGGTTTGAGGCTGGGCTACAATGAATGATTATCTATTTTATCTCCATCCATCTTTCTAAAACTTGGGGTTTCAAATAAAAGGATGTTTAAAAGGGGCTTTCCTCTTTATTGAATTCTGAGCCATGTTTTCTGTTCCTTTAGAACTATATTTAAGACTATCACCATTTCTGCTTAGCTTCTCAATCTATTAATAGTGATTGACAAATGGAAAATCTTTAAGGGGACAAAGGATAATCAATAGTGTTCTCAACTCTCTGAAGTTCCCTTTTCTTCAGTATTTTAGCCCTGAAATCTTTAATACTTTGGTATCTTTTTGATAATTCTCTATATATTTTTATACAGTTTTCTTAAGGGGAGAGTTGAGTCCAAATTCAGTTTATGATTGTTTAGAGAAAAGAGACAAATAAGAACAATAAAAATAAAAGAAATGAATTTTCTACAAACCAACTCAGAATTGAAATTATATAAATCATCAAAATGATGAAAATATGAAATAGAAATTCAAGAAATACATGAATATGATAAAGTAAATGTATTATTAGATACCAAATATAGATATGAATAGTTTAAGAAACTAATGTTTATTTGCTTAGTTAAAATTTTAAATTAGAATAATTACCACAGAGGAAAACTTAAATAGATGTTAAACTAACAGAGAAAACCATTATATAATCTAAAGACAGAAGAAATAAAGGGAGGTAGCAAAAAAAATGAGTAAATGCAAAATTTGATATAAACTGGCAAACTAAATTAAATGTAACAATAATTATAAGAAAAGTAAATGGGTTAACATCACTAATTAAAGAAAGATTCAGAATAAATAAAAAATAAAAAAGCCAAAACATGTTTTTAACCTAAGACACACCTTAAAAGAAAAAAATATTAATGTATATGCAGAAATGTTAAAATTAAAATTAATTTAGAACACCAGGCCTATATAAACTAATAAAGCCAGAGGAATAATATTTATGACATAATATAATTTGAGGTAAAAATATGTACATTGAAATATATTTATCACTGAAAGTTAAAATTATATAAGCTAAATATACACATATAGAAATTGTTAAAATAGCAATGGAGGAAACCTAATAAAAATGTAAACATAGAAGTTAATAAACAAAATTTTTTAAAGTAACAACAAAGAATATTAATCTAACCCAAAGTTAGCTCTTTGAAAAAACCTGTAAGATAGACAAACTCAAGGGAGTTTAATCAAGGCAAAAAGAGAGACTGTATAATACATAAAATTAAAAACCAAAAATGTATTAAAAACACCTAAGTTATAACAAATTTGAAAGTTAGATGATTTGAAGAAGGTGTAAGAACTATAAAAAACAAACTAATTTAAGAAATAATCAAAATTAACCATAAAGAAGATAGCATTATCCGGGAAGAATGTCACAAGAATTTCAATTTTTACTTTCGGTCTATTAAAGAACACTCCTCCAAATAATTCTGGGGTCTGAAAATTTTATAGGTAAATTCTATCAGAATTTTAAGAATCAGTTCTTAATTGTGCTACTCCAGAATATAGAAAAAAAAATTGCCTAGCTAATTTTGCAAGGCTAGTGTATTCTTTATTCCAAAATCAAATAGGTAGAAATACGTACCTTTAAAAATAGTATGTATGCCTATAAATGAGAACATCTCTTCTGTCAGTTTGTGTGAGGGAGTGAGCTGTTCTAGTCAGGGATTTAGCTCGACGTGGATTTTCTTGTTACTATCATTACCCTCAGTCCACCACAGGCTTTAAATTCCTCTAGGAATGGCTGGGATTGTCTGGGTGCAGGTTGGGTGCCAGGGTGCTTGAAGATTTTGCCTACTGTTACTGTTCCCTTCTCAGCTTTCAGCATCCTTACATGGCTGTACCACAGAAAGGGTCTCTGTTCTTCCTCTTTCCCCTACCCCATAGCTAGATAGCTGCTGCTTATGACTTGTTACCAGGCTTGGCATAGCAGTGGAAAGTGGGTATTCTGTGTTGACTTGGTCCAGCCTCATTCAATGTCAGGCATACCCTATGTTAAAGAAGTCCAAATTTTCATTTCTTTTCCTGTTTCTTGTCATGTTGATTTTAAACTACTGTCATTGGATCCAGCCAAAAGCTTTTTCTCAGGAGCCTCAAAATGGGGCTTTCTTGGTGTTCTTGCATCGTGTCTAACTAATCTGTGGCAGTGAAACTCTGCCTTGGGAACTGTGGTTGGTCTTGGGTGGGAGTGTCTTTTCCTCTACAGAGGTTATAGGCTCCTTCTTGCTATTGGTACAGAATCTTGGGCCACGATTTCTTTTCTGCCCCTCTCCCAAAGATAAAGGATGCTTTCTTCCACCTGTTGGCAAGCCTCAGGGCATCTTTGCCTGTGACCAGTGGGGATGATAGCTGTGCCATCCCTCTTGCAGTGGCTAAAGGGTGTTTTTTCTTCCTAGAATAGAATGTTTTGGGGAAGTGGGCAAAGTTTTGTGCCTGTCCCCCAGCAGCTCCCAATTACTACCTGCTGCTTACACCACCCAGGTGGGTATCTCATCGCCTGCCTAGTCCCCAGTCTTTCCCTTCAGCAGACAAAGGTCCATGGTAAAATTTTCAAAGTGAGTCTAAAGTTAAACATTTCTTGTGTCTGAGACCTCCTGCTATTCTAAACTGACACATTTTTCCACATTTGGCCTTTAAGAATTCATTAAAATTTTAGCTGATTTCATATCTTCTTATATGGTGTGACTGTCTCTTCATCCTTTGATTAGCCAAAGATAAGATAGTTCATGTGTCCTGTGTATCTTTGAGGGCTTGTCCCTCTTTGGATTTCAGTTTGCTTGGTTACCTAGTGAACTAATCTCTCTGATGGGCTGAGGACACGGTGGTGGGCCTGGAGCTGCTGCTGATTGGCAGCGTCAGTGGTTGGCAAAAGAGATGAACAAGGAATGGAACAAACTGAGGACAAGTTGCAACCTGGTACAAACCTCTGCATGGATCCAACACTGCCTTTGATTATGATAACCTTCAGAGAATAAGGGCTAGTGCTTTACTTCCTCCTTCCCGATCACATGCAAATTCCTCTTTTGGATGACACAGAGAAGGAGATCCTAAAAAGTGTACTTTTTTTGCCTACCCAAGATGACACAATACAAAATGGTTACCAGAATTTAGGAAAGCAAGCATTTTCTTTCTTACAAAAATTTCCTTTGGAAAGATGTGCTAGGATTGCTACATTGGAGTGGAGAGTGGCAATGTCTCTCTACCCAAGTGAGGGGTGATTATTTTAAAATCTTACATATGACTTCTGAATTTAGGGGGCTGCATGAGTCTGATGTTTAATTCCTTTCCAGGAACTATAAGAGTAAAAGATTCATGAGCTGTTTTAAATGGAACAGTAAAGAAGAGCTGCTAGTGCATTCGGATTAAATCATACAACTGCCAACTTCATGAGCTTGTGACCACTGTTGAACAAGGACCCACATTCAGGAGAGTGTTCAATACTTTGCAGTTTCTGTCTTAAAATCCTTAATAATCTTATCTTTGAATTTGTGTTTTGTAAGTGAATTCTGATGGGACAATGGAGCATGAGCCAGGAGCATGTGAAGTCTCAGCTCACATGTGATCTGACATCCTGCCATTTTGCTCCCCCACTGATGCCCAGAGACCACTTCCACCTCTGGCCTCAGCAGGAGCCTGGGGCCAAATACAAGGAGAGTCAGGGTCATATCCTGGGTACTTCTGGAAGCTCTAAGTATCTTTGTGTACAAGGGAATGTGAAATTGAAAGTAAACAAAAAAATATCATGACAGATCATGAGAGAAATTGTAGAAAAAAGAAAAATCCTGTTGTTTTATGTTTTGTTTTATTTTTTTGTAAAAGGAACCTGCAAGTTAATGAACAGGTTTCACTTTCTGAATTTCAGGGACCAAGAACGCAATACTTTTTAGCTTGGATCAGATGCACTTCAGAAATGGTACAGGAGAGCAAGTTTAAAGCTTTTTGATTCTGTAAGAATACTTGGGTGGAATTTATATGTATAGAATGAACTTCTGTAAAACGAAAAGTTTTTGTGGAAAGCAACCGTTGGACAGTGTGTGCATCACTCACTATCTGTCAAGAAAGAAGTTTCTCTCTTTATTCACCACTCTTGTTTCTAAAATTCAATCCTAGAGTGGTCACTAGCAGCAGTTATCCAGTAGAAGAAGAGGTAAATAAGGTGAAAGATAAGCTGGAAAAGAGAAAAGAAAGCAAGAATGACCCCTTTCCCAAATTTTATAGATGACAGAGATGAAACAGAAAACTTACATTAATTACATGCTAATTAAAATATAGAAATTAATATGCTAATTTCTGATATAAGATTGAGTTGTATAGTACAAAGTGACCATCTATTTAAATACCAATGACCAGAAAAGTCATGAAAGCTTCTAGAATTTTCGGCACATCAGGAAACCTTTCCTGAATACATTTTTGAAGAACTGTGGAAGAGTAGAAGACAAAAATGAAGTTGTATTGAATGACATTGCAAAGACAAATTTGTTCATTAAAAAAAATTATATATTTGCTCTGTAATTTTACCAGTTTTAATTTCCTGAATTGTTTCTATTTTGTTATATAGATATAAAAATATCTGCAATGTGTCTAAGATATCAGAAAATTATTGGTAATGGTATTGAGAAATATCAAAATATAATATTAATATGAATCATAACCAAACTATGTGATAACTCAATTGTACATCTGTCTTTTAAAATTGGTTAGAGTTGAACTTCAATCTCTTAATAAAGTAAAAACTACATAAGTGACAATTTAGAAATCATAATACAGATAAAATTCTTGGGGGAAATTTGTGATTTTTTTTTTAAATTTTCCACAACTTGTGTAGATTGGAGTGGTAATTGACCTCATGAAACATGTAAGTATTATATATCCACATAACACAAACCCCTGAAAAATTGGAGGGCAGCACTAAAGTGACAATTGTGGGGAAAATGGGATTCACAACATTTAAAAAGAAACAAAAACATGAACAGAATACAATAAAACTAAAAGGTGGTGGTAGTGGTGGCACTTAAGTAGATTGAACTAAAAAAGGATTGTAGGCCAGGCGTGGTGGCTCACGCCTGTAATCCTAGCACTCTGGGAGGCTGAGGTGGGCAGATCGTTCTGAGCTCAGGAGTTCGAGACCAGCCTGAGCAAGAGTGAGACCCCGTCTCTAATAAAAATAGAAAGAAATTGGCCAAACAACTAAAAATAGAAAAAATTAGCCAGGCATAGTGGTGCATGCCTGTACCCTGGAGGCTGAGGCAGGAGGATCGCTTGAGCCCAGGAGTTAGATGTTGCTGTGAGCTAGGCTGACTCCATGGCACTTGCCCCAGGCAAGAGAGTGAGACTCTGTCTCCAAAAAAAAAAAAAAAGCGGATTGTAAACAAAACACTGAAAATGAGTATGTCCATTTTTCATTATATTTCCTTAAAATAAAGAATTTCAATTTACAATATTGAATGTACTGGATTTTCAGGTTTGAAAGGCTAGATTTTCTTTTTCCTTTCAGAAAGTTGATTGAGGCAATACTGAGTAAGGATCTTTATATTTTGGATCAATTCCAACAGGCTAGAAAATTGGTTAAAACCAACCAATAAACTAACAACTCGATATGGCCAACAATTTCACAGGTTTTTAATAAGTATTTCCTCTGATTACTAAGTGTAATCAGCGGATACACGTATCTGATGTCACAGTTGTTAGGTTGTTCAAAAATAAGGAACTATCTTAGAAAAATGCATGTAATAATCTGAATGTTACAACCTTTTCTTTTTTTTTTTTTTTAAATCTTGCTGCTGAGTGCAGACTGTGCTGTTTCACCTTTTATTACAAAGACTCAGTGAATAAAATATATTTGATAGCTTGGCAATAGAAGAAAAATTTGTATTTAAATGAGGACAGAAGACATTGGGCTGGAATTGATATGATTATGCCACAACAGATGAGTCATAACTAATGACACAGTCTAGTGCTTGTGAAGCAAATCCGAGGATGAGAATGAGAGGAATGCAATCAGCACGCCAGGAGACATGGACAAGGGAGGCAGGAGCGCATCCACATGTCGCTTAGGAGGGTTACTTAGTAGAAAGCTTGTTCCTAACAGCGGATTTCCGGAAAAAAAAATTGGTTTGGTTTCTCAGCTACGGTCTTTAGGGAGAAAATATGTTACTAAATATTATAAAACTTGAACAAAAAATAAAATTGAGCCTGGTTAGGCAGTTGAATGTATACTAGTCTGTGACACACAGTAGAAGGCAAATCCAATGGATAGTCAAAAAATAATTTTGGAAATTTAAAACTCAGATTTTATTTCATGTCCTTATATATAATGCTGAAATAACAGATAGAAAATTATGATTTTTTTCAGCAATAGTAACTCCTGTCTTTATCATATATTTTAAATAATTCAACACTGACACTGTTTTTTCTTCTTTTTACTGAAATTCATCTTTTATCTTGCTAATATTCTCCTATTGTGATAATTTTACACATGATTATCACAAAACACTAGCAATCCCACTAATTTTGTTTTCACTATAGTAAGAGACTGTATGAGGAAGTATATTGTTTCTTTTACATTTTTATCTGTGGTACTAAGTAGGGAATCTTTCCCATTGCAGCTGAAACACAATAATATGGAATGATGTTTAAAAAAAAACAACACATATGTAAACAGCTTGAACATGAGAAGAGGCTTGAGATATTTATAATATAGACATCTGTTTTTTTTTTTTCTTAAAGCAAACTATTACTATCAGAAATTATGCTAACTTAGTGGATTAAAAAAATTAGCTCCTACCACTATCATCTCTCCAACAAGATTTCTGGAGGGTTAGTGCCAAGATGAGCAAAGATGTAATTAAAGACTAAGACTCTTGGAATCTTCTCACTTCCACATTCTTAGAGTCTTGCTTAGGCTTTGTGGTCACAAAACGGTTTTCGCTTCAGTTGACATTGCATCTATAGCCCAGGAAATAAGAAAATTTCAGGATAAGGATAAATGATGTTAGGTGATTCCATTTCCTTTAAAGAGCTTTCTCAGAAGCATCACTTAGTACCTTCTATTTACAATTCATTTGCCTGAAATGCATCAAATGTCTTCTTCCAACTGCTTAGGAGATTGAGAAGTATAGTTTTTTTCAACACTTTCATATCACCACAAATACAGTCAAGCTGTTGTTAATAGGTAGAAAAAAATAATTGATTGGAGAGGTCAATGATGTTTATCACAGTCATTATCACCTTAAATATGAAACTCCATGAAGTTTCTTAATCCACAGGGAATTCTTTTTACACTGATGTTGGGAAGAGTGTACTTTGATTGCTCTGTCAGAGGATATGTGACAATAACTGGAGAAATTTGGGGTTGTCACAAATGTGTGGGCAATGCTGCTGGCATCTATCTATGCATAGAGACCAGGGATGCTGCTAAATATTCTGTAATACACAGGTGCTAATTGAGCACAGTATTGATTCGTGATTTGAAGACTAAGCTAACATAGTTCTGCAAAAGAACTATGCCAACATGCACAGGAATTATCCGTACTGAAATGATAAAAGTGCTGAAGTTGAGAAAACGTGTCCTAGACTACCTGACATTGAGATAAGATCTCTAAAGGAAATATCCGAAGAAAATGCAAGATGAAGAAGCAAATGGGGCAGCGGAACTACAGCTATCACAACCAACCACGGAACTTAGTTGTCTTCAAATGACTGAAAGATCGTTTGACTTGTCAAAAAGAAAATAAATTTATTCAGGATTGCTTCAGAACGCAAACTTGAACCCATGTTTGAAATTTGTAATGTTGAATATATTAAAATTATTGAATCATTTGAAAGTTATAACTGTGCAACCATTAAAGGCAGGCGCCCTTACAGAACTAAATGCAATGAGAGACTAGTATCGTGCCCCTGTGTGAGGAATTCTTTATATTAGAAAAATTTTGAAATAAGTGAGGATGTGGAACAAAAGTTACTCCTAACTCATTGATATAAACCACTTTTAGACAGAAAATGATTACTAATATGGGTCTATAGAGGCCACTAGTTCATGCCCTAGATAATCTAGAGAGAAATGTGATTGAGGAATGCAGTAACTACCCTCTGTTGTGCTCTCCTGTGCATATTGGTAGAAAATGAAAGAAGAGTGGCTCTTCTTAATCCCTTTAGCAGAACTATGCTACTTTAGTCTCTGAACCACTAATCAATACTATGCTCAATTAGCACGTTTCGATTGACAATAAGAATTATGTATTGAAAGCAACATGCCTCTATGACCCAACCAAAAACATTTTCTAGCCAGTGAATAATTTTTCTATCCTTGCCTTTTTTTTTCAACTTAGAACAAAACAGGATAACATTGAAGTCAGACTGTGGGTGTACAGACTCTCATTAGTCAGCATGAAGACTAGAATTAGAAGTTTAATAGAAAAACCAGGAATATTTCTATTGCTTTTCTCTACTGTTTCCCTTCTCTTGTCTTTTCTCTTTATAATTATTTACTACTCCTCATTCACTTTAGTAGAATGGGTCATTATAAAATATATAATAAAATATTCTTGAGAATATAAATGCATATAGCTCTTCTATATAATTATAATTCAGAGATACAATTGGTTAATATATTCGTGTTATATACAGGTCTGCATATTATTTGTGATCCTCATGCAGAATTTATTTACAGAAATATGTTAAAGCTCAATTTTTTTTTTTTACTGGAGTGACTGAGCTTAATAAGGGTGATGTAATTAAAATAAATATATTTTAAAAGTTATTATAATTCAATACTTTTTTAAAAACACTTATTTAAAAAGAAGCAAGTCATATCCACTGATCACCTACAAATATTGCTTTCATGATTTTTACTTTTAATCAATAACCTTTTTGTAAGAATTGTATCTTTTATAGTATGTGAGCTTTTGTTTTGCTGTTTTAATGCATTTAACTTGTTTCTTTATGAGAACAGACACATCTACTTTTTTATTTTCTCTGCATCTTTTTCCACTTAATAGCTATAATATCAGTTAGATTAGATCTCCTTCCATTGCAACAGAGGGATAAGTTTTGGGAAAGGCAGAGGAAAATAGTCTCAGTTTGCAAAAAGATACTTGGTTGAACAGAAATTTTTTTTATTAAGATATAAAAATGGTCACATTCTTTAGTGATCTATGACAATCCACTCCTGAAGTACATCATGTTATAACACAGAACCATTTACTCTGGACAAAGTCACTTTCAGGAGTGGTTTTATTACAATGAAAATGAATAGATATACTAGCTCTAAAGTGCCACCATTGCCCTTTATGAGAATGGGAACTAGATTAGCTGGCATGCTTGCTTCCCTCCCTGGTTATGAGCCTTATGTGTTTTGGGATATCTTGAACATTTTAATCTGGATGATGTTATTTTCAGAAACATCCTATAACAATTTTCATGTAAGCAAGGAGAAGGTAAACATTGAACTTCCTTAATAAAAATTCAGTCTGAAAATGCGTTTGAATACATTTGTTTAGCAATCTTAACATAATAATCTTTAGAAGTTGCCCAGAGAAATCTTTTGAGGTTTTACATTATGGTAAACTTACAAAATCACAAATGCAGGGAAAAATAAAATGATACAAATATAAAGACATTAAAATGATGGTGAATATTTGTTCATTTGGTTCCCTGATTAAAATTAAGTTCTATAATTATATAGAAGACAAATACATTCAAATAGCTATATACAATCAATTTTAAGGCATAAAAGGTTAGTGTCAGTATGTCTAAGGAAGGTAGAGAAAAAGAAAGTGTCTCTTAATTTTTCTTTTTTGTTGTCGTTAGTGTTAATACATGTATATTGAATGGGACCTTATTTTTAAAGCAATTCAACAACAGCAATTTACATATACCTGGTATTTTATATAATGCACTAAAGTAAGCATTGCCATGTTAAAAACTGCATGATAGAAAGGAAATTGGTAAATGTAACTAGCAAAATTAATTTTGTGGGATGAATATTTTCAAATATTTTTATGGAAACTATCACTTGTTTAGACTAAATTTTTTAGGGTATCTTCCACTGTAACATTTTTACTTCCATTCTTGAAAGAAGCTAATGGTATGACTCCTGAAAAAAAAAAAAACTAACAGTATTTAATTCTATAGTTTTCTATGATAATTTTACTTTTCATATCAAATATGAAACGTGTACATACTTCACTGATTATACATGCAAAGAGTTCTCTAAAAATATCAGCATGAAAGCTTTCTTCCCACTGAGGAGTCTCTCCATTACTTAAGGTCAGTTGGTAGAAGTTATATTTCCAGTAATAATGATTTGATCCATTCTTAGATTTTCATTCACTCCATTGTTAAATGAATTTCTGCTAAAAATTATGATATCAAAACTATAGTACCTTAATAACAGAGAAAGATGAATGTTATGAGGTAGCATCTCACCCTAAAAGTTTCAGGGACATGTTTTTCAAAGTGAAATATATAGCTCATCTAGTTAACGAAAAGAGCAGCAAGTTTGTAGGTCTAAAATGGAATCGGCAAAGTGGTGATTTTCAAGCAGATGCCAGAGTTTCAACTTCCATGTTAGATGATCAAATATATATTGAGTCCGCATTTAAAAAATGCTGTTATCACAGGATCTAATATAAGATATCAAATTCCTACAGAGAGAAATCTGCTTCTCTCATTACATTCTATACTTGCAGACTTCCTAACCAGTATGGAGAAACACTAGGACAAAAATAGTTTAAGGTGAACCTCGAAGGATAAGGAGAGAAAGTAAAGTAAATGTCATGATATAAGGATTAATGATATGGCATTGTATGTGATCCTTATGTTAGGATGGGACATTTCCACACCAGAGGTGAGAACACATAGACTTTTACGTTTTGAGCGCTATATATTCACTATCTCTTGGCCCCTTCTTTGACATTATTTCCCCAAATTGACCCACAGGATGCCCAGAATGGTCAGATATTCTACTACAGGCACCTGAGACTTTTGTTTAATAACATGCGTTTCACAAGTATGCGTGGTCAATCTCTCATACTCTCTTTCCAAAGTAGCTGATGCTGGTGTATGGACCCATGTGACTTGGATCTGTAAAGGAATATATGCAATCAATTGTGTTCATGAGAGTAAATTTTGAAGCATCAAAGGAATGATAATATTGGTCCCTGTATCAGTTGCCTAGTGAACTAGAAGTACAGCTAAGATTCAATTTTAAAGTATGGCGTTTTTGTATCAGGATGTCACCAATTTAGCATAGGAATAATTCATATTTTGAGTTTAAATTTTAGAGTAGCATTACTGAATAGAAAATTCTATGATGATGGAAATTGTTGTTACGTATAACATTGAGCCCTTGAAACATGGCTAGCACAACTAAGAAAATGAATTTATTTTATTTTATTTTGATTAATTTAAATATAAATGTAAATAATTATGTGTCTATTGGCTACCATATTGGACAGCAAAGCTTTACAGCATCAAGGAGTGAAAATCCAAAAATAGTTTGAAATACAGTATTACCAAATCTATTAAAAAATGGATAAGATTTTTACCTATTTTAGAATGGAACCAAGGTAACCTTTATTTTAGCCATAGCTATGTTCATATATAGCAACCTCATCAATAGTGTTTTCTTATAAGTGTATGGATAAAGGAATTATAAATATATTTGGGTAAAAACAAGGCAAAAAATTCCATTGATTTCAGTCTTGTTAGGAATCCTGAGAATTCAGAGTCAATTGAAGGTGGGTCTTGATCTTAAGAAACAAATTATTTAGTGAAGAGTGACACAGATTAAAAGCCAACTACGATAAATGTGAATGAAATAACATCTATAATATAGGTAAAGCAAAGTGCACTATCAGAGCAGGAGTATTTCATTCCATTGTCAAATAAAAGAAATGGTTTCCTACAATAAGTGATATTTGTGGTGGGCCTTGAAGGATGAAGAGAATAAGAGAAATAAACAATATAATAAAAGACTAAGGGCATGGAATGGTATATTTATAGAAGTTTGTGGTGAATAAAAGAGTGAAGCTTGAAGCAATGCTAAAAAGGCAATCTGGCATTAGGACATGAAGGACATGATGTTATGTCTAGAAATTTGAAACTTACTTTGGGACTGATGGAGTCCACAAATATTTTAAGTAGAACAACATGATTTGATCTATGCATTAGAAAGATAACCTATGGCGATGTGCAGGGGTGACTGCAAAGGTGAGAAATTAGAGGCAAAGAAACCAGTGAAGAAGGTACTAACTATAATTCAAATAAGATAAATGCCTGAATCGGGCTAGTATTTTAGAAGGAATGTAAAGTAAAGGTATCTTTGAGGGACAGTGCAGAGTTGGGAGTTGATAATTGAACATATTGAGTATCTTTGGGGAGGGTTCGAACAGAATTTATATCATCTCATTTCAATTTCTGGAATAAAGGGTGATGGCACTAAGGAAAGTTTGGTTCTAGTTTGCTTATCTCCTTATTTTGATATATATATATTTTTTAAATTGAGAGGATTCTGGTATTTTTGTGACGTCAGTGAAAAAAACTAATGACTAAAGAGAATGGACCTGAGTGAGCAGGATGTGTGCAATTAACAAACTAGATTTTTGAATTATAGTTATATTTTAAAGAAAAATATTGTGGAAGTAAGGTAAATTCAGTTTTAAATTTCAGGAGATACAAAGGTGTGTAAAGCAAAATTAACCTCAGCCCTCTTTCTCCCATTCAGTTGTCACTGTTGATAATTTTCAGTGTTTACTCCTATAACGTTTTCTACACACATAAAAACACATATACATTTAATCGTTTCACTTCACTGTGTATTTATATGCAGAAATATCTATAATGCATATATAATAGCTCTACTGAATTATGTACCTGCCAGTGGCATGACGATATAGCCCTGAAGATGCATAATTTTATTTACTCAAATAGGATGATTCTCATTCAATAAAATAATTTATCAATTTATAGATACTCTTTCCATGTTAACACAAATAGATCTATATAATTTTTTCAATGGTTTTCAGGGTATTTCATAGCACAGTTATATCACCATTTATTCTTTTTGTAGTAGACATTTGGGTTGTTTAAAATGTGTTTACATTGCAAATAACGATGACAATTTAATAATTGGTATCTTAAATAATTTATAAATGTTAAAAACAAAAATGCTGATTTAATGTCCTATTAAGAAATACATCAGCCAGGCAAAATTCAAATATTATCATGCAAATAAAAATTCTAATGTATTTTCTTTTACTTGCAGTTTTTAGTAGCTCTTCTGAAAAAACAGAGCTCCTCATGGAAATGATTAAATATAAATATTTAAAAAATTAAAGATTTAAAAATTTTCTATGTATTACTCTCCATTGAATACATGATTTCATTTCTAATTACTTGAATATCATGTTATATGTATGCAATATGTTTTATATTTTGTATCTATCTGCTTTTATAGCTTCCATGTGACACTGACACACACACAGACGCATGCGCATACACACTTTGGGTCCTTTTACAGTACATCGCTTAACAGTAATATATTCTATTTGAGGTTTGGTCCATGAACCAAATTAGTCCACCCAATTACGGTTCAGAGAATCTCTGTTCAAATCGAGACGAACACAGATTTCACCTTGTGAATATTCAGAAATTGAAGAAATTTACCTCCGGTTAACATTGTTTTTATATGGAAATTGAGGACCTAGGTAATGGCTATTTTCAGAATGATACAAATCTGCAAAGACAACTAGAAATTCATTTCATCTTAGTAAAAAATGCAAAAAACATTGTGCAAATGAAATTCTTCTCTGGAAGGGAATTTTCATGCTTTGGTTTATCTTTACTTCTTTTTTTAATTTTTTTAATTTTTATTTCAGGATATTATGAGGGTACAAACATTTTGGTTACGTTTTACGTCTTTGCCTCACCCAAGTGAGGATTAGAGGTGTGCCTTTCACCTCCACAACGCTCACCACGTCCATTAGTTGTGAGTCTACCCCCGCCAACCCTCTAAACTCTTTACTTCTTTCAGCTTAATTATATTTGTAATTATCACCATCCATAAAAAGTAATAACCAGTTCTTTTGAAGGTGGAGAGGCTAATCTAAAATCAACTAATTATAAATATTTGGGGAAATATATCAATAAAATATGTAAATCTGAATCATTTTCTGCCAATACTATGATCATACAATTCTCAAATCACAAAAGATCAAGAATTATGCATTTTTTCTCATATTTGAGATTCCTAAAGGTTGGAGCAAAAATAAAGAAGTTATATCATTCTTGCATATGGACCAGAACTTAAAAAAAAAAAGAAACAGACTACCTACCCCACAGTAGGTAGTCCATCTGCTTTAATATACTGGTTGCATATTTGCCTTCCTGTGAGACAAGGCAAGCATATTCCCTGCACACATGACATTGGTCAATCAAAATGTCTTGCTATGCCAAAAACACAAATGTAATTTGGTCAGCCATAGGGGTCACAAATATCAGGTTTTCTCACTACCAATACCCTCCAGGAAGATTCTAATAAATCTCCCAATGCAACTTCTCTGTTGTAATACTGATGTTGGGAGTTTCAGCATGTACTAACTTCAAAAATCCTTTACTTTCTGAATTGGAGTTCAGCAGTGTTGAAATCCATCAATATCCTGATACTTCTAGAATCTGTTTAGCTTTAAGCTTGTGTCACAGCTGGGGAAAATGTAATTTTCTCTCAAAGTTTCAATTAGAATATGAAAGCTTTGTGTTAATTATAGTGCCCAATATATTTTTCAGAGGTTTAACAGAAATTGTGTGACACTAAATGTCCATCAATAAAGAATTGGCTAAATAAATTTTGGAATACCACAGAATGAAATATTAGGCCACTTGAAGTTGAAGAAGGAGGAGAGGAGAAGGAAGAAAAGGAGAAAGAAAAATATCTGTATGTGCTTTTGGGAATGATCTCCAAAATGTGGAGAAATACAGAGGGAGAAGGGGGTGGGAGAGGAGGAAGAGGTGGCAGGAGAGAGAAGGGAGAGAGAGAAGAGAGGGGAGAGAGGTGCATGCCTACCCATGCACACTCCATTTTGCAAAAAAAGATAATGAATATATTCAGATATGCATATACATACAAAAATACAAGTGGCTAATATAAAAAAGCACCAGCAGTTGCTGCTGAGGAAAAATCTGGTATATGTAGTCAGGGTAACCGACTTTTAGTAGTAAACTATTTGCCATTGTCTTATTTATCTTGTTAATGTGTCGCTTTTCCAATTAAAATTTAGATTTTTAATAAAAAAGAAAATACATGCCTTTCAAAATCTGGAAAGCATTTGCTTCCTTTTTTCTTACACATTAATAAGAGATAAGATAATATGCATAGAAGTATTTTTCAATTTTGAGAAATAACAAATTAACAGATGTAATACTAGGCTATTATTATTGTAATGTATTGACTTATTCTCTTCTCTTCTGGGAGTAATTTTTCATAGTGATATTTTAAACTATTGACTAAGCACTGTCATTAAAACTCTATCATCCCTGCTTTTCTAAAACACCGAATTTTTTTCTTATACCTTAAAATCCACCAGACTATTTTGACTTAAATTTTGATTTAGTTTATCTTTACCATCTACTGTAAAATAGAAACATTGTTTAATAATAATTTATATTTTCTCTGTTTCTCTCTCTCTCTCTCTCTCTCTACACACACACACACACACACACACACACACACACACATACACACACATACATTTCTGTTAGGAAGATAATATTATTCTTAATTTATAAGAAGAATATGATGAAGCTGTCCATTTAAGAAAAATGCCCAAGATAACATAACAAGTCCTGAAGCCACAATACAAACACGACTCAGTCTGATTTCAGAGGCTATGTTCTCTTAATACATCATGTTCCATGTTCCCTTAATACTGTGTTTTCTCAGCATTCTTTGTCTTTTTTATGTTATCATTTATAATTACTTTCTTAAACATCTCACCTATTCTTGAGATTTGAACGTTCACTTCTGCATGATGACATACATCTTTGGTCCTGGCATTTCCCATATATTATAGTGCCACATTGACAAGTGCACCGACTCTCAATAGTCACATAATGTCCAGCCATTAAATTCAAAATTATTATGTCTTAACTGAAAATGGTTTCTTCAAATCATTATTTTCTTTCAACTATCCTATACTGTCACCTATTACACAAATCTGCCCAATGTTCAAACTAAACGTTTTGAAATCATGTTTTTCTCTTCATTCTTCTCTGTAAAATTTAATCTGCTATTGAGTTCTTCCACTTATCACTTCAAACTCTTTCACATTTGTCTCTTCTTATCTACTTTTACTTTCAAGATTTTTATCCAAGGTCTTTACCCTCTACATTTTGATTAATAAATGATCTTCCAGTTAGCCTCCCTGTATCTAGATTCTGCCTCATAAAATCCATGTTTTATGAAATTATCAATATTTCTAAAATAATGTAAAATTTGTATAATTCTAATACCTAATAAAGTATATCAGTTTCTTCTACTCAATCAATTCCCCAACCTCCCACCAGTAAAAGTCATAAATATATGAAATAAAGGTTTCCTCGTTGCTGGAAACCCAGAGTCGCTTTGAGTTACTGTAATTCCACAAGGGAATGAGCATTTATGAATATTTCTAAACTGAAAAAGATAAATCTACTCAAGATGGCTCTCAACAATTTCTAGCCTTTCAGGGGCAATGCATAATCCAGTACAGGAAATTATGATTCCATTCAGAAGCTGAAGCCTGAACCCAGGTTATTCATATTCTTTATCCTGTCTCCTCTCTCTCTCCTTTCCCTCACTGCCCACTCCTTAAAAGACTTTTCTATTTCTTTCCACATTGAATTCTGCTTTTATCACAGATAATATCTATATTGATAAACATATAGTAATATAACTTCTAAACTGTTTAGTTTAAAATTATTAATTTTCTCTTATACTTCATATTCTAGAACCACTCTCTTGGCTTATAGTGTTCATGGCCATTCTTGGACTGTGCTTCATCCAAAGCTATTTCCAATTTAAAACTTCAGTCTCTAGAAGAGTGTTATGTAAAAATAATGCGTTATTCTTCTATCTTCCAACTCCTTTACTACAGTGGGCTATCCCTACCTGTAAGTTCTGTATCCATGGTTTTGATGAAACACAGATGAAAAATACTTGAGGGAAAGAAAAAACAAAATAATAATCCAACAAAAAATATAAACAAATAAATAATACAGTATAACAATTATTTACACAGCATTTACATTGTATTAGGTATTTGAAGTAACCTAGAGGTAATTTAAAGTATACAGGAAGATGTGGGTTATATACATATACCACATCATTTTATATCAGGGACTAAGCATTTACAGATTTGATATCTTTGGGGGTCCTGGAACCAATTTCCCACAAATACTAAGGGAATATTATACTTCTGTATGTATCTGTTCTTTGTCCTACTGAAAGATGCAAATTCTTCCCTTTCATCTCAATTTACATCTTCTCCCCATAGTTTCCCTTCCATCCATTCAATTTATGCACCATTTTAAACAAAAATTTTATGCTTGCAATCTTGATACTTTAAATCTCTTGTTTTAATGGGGTTGTTTGATTATTTTCTTGCTGATTCGATTATTTGTAAATTGTTGTTATTAGCCCTTTATCAGACATACAGCATGCAAAATTTTCTCCCATTCTTTAGGTTGTCTGATTGTTTCCTTGGCTGTGCAGAAGTTTTTTTAATTGAATCAAGTTCCATTTATTTATTTTTGTTGTTGCTGTTATTGTCCTTGGGGTCTTCTTCATAAATTCTTTGTGTAGGTGAATATGTAAAAGAGTTATTCAAAAATTTTTTTCTAGAATTATTACGGTTTCATTTCTTAGATTTAAGTCTGCTATACATCTTGAATGAATTTTTGTGAGTGGTGAGAGATATGTACTTCATTCTTCTACATGTGGCCATCCAATTTTCCCAGCACCATTTATTGAATAGGGACTCTTTTCCCCAGTGTATGCTTTTGTCTGCTTTGTCAGATATCAGATGGCAATATGGGGATGGTTTCATACCTGGGTTCTTTGTTGTGTTCCATTGGTCTATGTCTCTATTTTTGTGCCAGTACCATGCTGTTTTGGTTACTATAGCCTTGTAATATAGCTTAATGTCTGCTAAAGTGATACCTCTGTATTTGTTCCTTTTACCTTGGTTGTTTTGGCTATTCAGGCTCTTTTCTGGTTCCAAATGAAGTGTAGAATTATTTTTCCTAGTTCTCCAAAAAATGGTCTTGGTATTTTGACGGGGATTGCATTGAATCTGCAAATCACTTTGGGTAGTGTGGATGTTTTAACAATGTTGATTCTGCCAATCCATAAACATATGTTTTTTCATTTGTTTACATCCTCTGCCATTTCCTTCTTCAGTGATTCATAGTTCTCTTTGTAGAGATCTTTCACCTCCTTGGTTAAATATTTTCCTAGGTATTTTATTTTCTTTGTAGCTATTGTGAAATGTATTGAGTAATTGATTTGGTTCTCAGCTTGACTGTTATTGGTGTATAGGAATGCTGTTGATTTGTGTAAATTGATTTTGTAGCCTGAGACTTTGCTGAATTTATTTATCAATTCCAGGAGACTCTTGGTGGAATCTTTGGGGTTTTCTACATATAAAATGATGTCATCAGCAAAGAGCAATAGTTTGACCATCTCTTTCCCGATTTGGATGCGCTTGATTTCCTTCTCTTGTCTGATTGCTCTGGCTAGGACTTCTAGCATTATGTTGACCAGAAGTGGTGAGACTGGGCATCTTTGTCTTGTTGCAGTTCTAAGGGGAAATGCTTTCAACTTTTCCCCATACAGTATGATGTTGGCTGTAGGTTTGTCATATATGGCTTTAACAATTTTGAAGGATGTTCCATCTATGCCTATTTTGTTAAGAGTTTTTATCATAAAAGAGTGTTGAATTTTGTCAAATGCTTTTTCTGCATCTATTGAGATGACTTTGTTTTTGCTTCTGTTTATGTGGTGGATCACATTTGTGTATTTACATATGTTGAAACATCCTTGCATCCCTAAAGAAGATAGACTAATGGCCAATAAACATGAAAAAAAATGCTCAATGTTACTAATCATCAGAAAAATGCAAATCAAAACCACAAGATATCACCTAACCCCAGTGAGAATGGCTTTTACCAAAATGTCCCAAACCAATAGATGCTGGAATGGATGTGGAGAGAAAGGAACATTTATACACTGTTGGTGAGACTGCAAACCAGTGCAACCTCTATGGAAAATAGTATGCAGATTCCTCAAAGGACTAAAAGTAGACCTGCTGTTTGATCCAGCAATTCCACTATTAGGTATTTACCTAAAAGAACAAAAAATATTTTTATCAAAAAGACACTTGCACTAGAATGTTTATTACAACACAAATCACAAATGCAAAGGTTTGGAATCAACCCAAGTGTCCATCGATCCATCAGTGGATTAATAAAATGTGGTATATGTACACCATGGAGTACTACTCAACTATAAAAAATAAATTATTACCTTTTGCAACAATTCGGATGGTATTGGAGACCATCTTCCTAAGCAAACTATTACAAGAATGGAAAAACAAGCACCATATGTACTCACTATTAAGTTGTAATTAAGTGATCAACACTCATGTGCACAGATGGAAGTAAAACTCAACAGAAATCATGCAGGGTGGGGAAAAGAGAGGTGAAATAATACCTAATGGGTACAATGGACACTATCTGGTGATGTGCACACTTACAAACTTTGACTTAAGCAGTACAAAAGCAATTCATGTAGCCAAAATATTTGTACCCCCATAATATTCTGAAATTAAAAAAAATACAGGCAAAAAATCTTATTTTTATGCCCTATTTTCTCTGATAACCACAAGTATTCAATCATTCTACCATTCTTTTTCTCCTTCTATATCTTGATATCAGAATGCCATTAGAGAAAACCACATATTTGTGTAGGTTATGACACTAAATCCTATCTGCTCAATATGAACTACTTGAAAATTATCTTAATTGGTTATATTTCCTATTCCCCACATAAGTTATTCCAAGTTTATACAAATCTCTTCATATCCTTTATATTTCCAACACTACTGATGCAACAAGTAAATATAACTATGTGGGAAATTGTGGTTATTAGTCAAATTTCCTCAACTTTCTGTCCTAATATCTTTATATAACAATAACAAAAAAGTAACAGAACTATAATTGTACTCACTCTCACATCTTTTTTTCGAGGCACACAGGGTGAGATGTTCACCATTCTCATTTTAGGGTAGATTTCTCCACCAGTGACCTCAATCTCTATACTTTCATTTCTTCCATAACCTGGATCCTAATCTCAAGTATTTTCAACTAATGTTCACACACATTTGGCTCTGTCATAATTCTTACTGTCAACTCCCTTATTGTTCTCTCAGGGTTTCCACTTCTGAGTAGAAACTGCCCTCTATCTCACTCCTTTTGTTTTCAGTCAAGCTTCTGAAAAGAATATTCCATCAAACCTGGAGGAGCTTTTGAACTATACTGCTATCCATTTCCCTCCCCAGGAAATTCTGAAACAATGAGTCTAGGATAGAGCACAGGCATTGGTATTTTTTTAACCTCCTCATGTGATTCTAATACATAGCCAGATTTTTAAAACCACTGTTTTACTAACTTAGACTATAGTTGCCCATTTCCTATTCATTTACTCCAACTAATTTCTACTTCTATTTTTCCCTTAAAACTGTTCTTTCAAAGGTCACCAATATCTCCTTGATTTCTAACTCCAGTTACCGGTTTTCAGTTTTCATATTAATTGTTGAATACTGGGCCTCCATTTTCTTTAAAAGCTCTTGCTTTCTATGACACTGTTCTTTCCAAATCCTTTCCGATGTTTTTCTCAGTTTTTAGTTTAGATTCTTTTCTTCCCTCCTCTCAAAGGCCAGTGTTTCCCAAGTTTCTGCTTTTGGATTATTTTTTTTTTCTTTCTTCATAATCACCAGAGTGGCTCCCTTCTCCTGCAGTGTTCCATTATTGTACATATATGTTTTTGTAGCCCATACGTTTAATCTAGACTTTGCTGTGTAGCATTAGGTTCGTATTTAAGTACCTACTAAGTACTTCAAGATTGGCATCCCAGATCCATATGAAATGCAATGTTTCTCTCAAACACTGGCTTCTTTACTTGAACTACTCTTTCTTTAGTATTGAGATTCTCAGCCCTAACTCTGATGGGAATCACTTAAGGAAGCTTAAAATTCTGGGACCCATTTTCACAATACTGATTTAGTTGATCTGGGGTGCTGCCTGGACATAGGGATTTTAAAAATATTTCAGATGCCTCTAATGTTCAGACAAGGTTAAGGAGCACAAGAATGAATTCTAATGGTTTACATTAGAATCACCAGAATAGCAATTTTTAAATATCATTATAGACCTAAACCTGTTTCTACTGAATAAAAGTCTCTAAGGTTGGATCTCAGGAATTACCATTTTTTTAAGTTTCTTAGATGATCCTTATGAGTAGACAAAGTTGAGGACCATTGCTTTAGTGATTTTAATCTCAATGAATGGCACTGTTTTCTATGCAATTACTCAACTAGGTCTTGGAGACTTGCTGAACCCAGACTTCATCCCACATTTCTCTTATTCTAGAGTCAATTAGAAACCAAGTCCCATGATTGTACCTTTGTAAAATATCCCTTAATCTAACATCTCTTCTTGAATGGCTAGAAACCATTTTAAGCTTAACATAGATAAACTAAACTTGATATTTCTAACCAAAACTAGGCTTGCAAAGTCCAGAATATCATTTTGACATTTCTCTTCTTAAAATAGTACCACAGATAATAAATCAATATTGCCAATGTGATCGAAGTTAATTTATTTTTGTGATATAGGTTTTTCTGAAAATATGGCAATATTTCTTTTTATTTTGTATATGTTTTCCCCTTCAGGAAAAGTCATTAAATAATAACACTTAAGATTTCAGTACTTTGAGTACATTTATGTAAAATGACAGAAGAAGAAACTTAGAGAACTTCTGTTGTTAGATGAAAAAAATTCTTATAAATAGGCTTAATTTCTTTTTGAGAAAACAAAAATTTTAAACGGCAATGAATTGTCAAAGGAAATTTGGCTCATAGTAAAAAGAAGGAAGAAGTAGTAAAATTTTGGGAGCTGATCTGAGCTTCCTTGAACTTGAGATGTTTTCATGTCTGCTTGCTATTTTTTTAAAAATATATTTTAAATTTAGAGCAATAATAAAACTTACATTACTTTCTTTGTTGATATTGGTTCATATAATTTCTGAATGTGTTAATGGAATAATCCCCAAACTCTATAAAATGATTTAAAGAAGTTTATGCCAAGCCAAGTGTGTGCAACTGATGGCCTGGAAAACACATTTTTAAGAGGTTTTGATAAAATGTGCCCACAGTAGCTGGGTTACAATTTGGTTTTATGCATGCATAGAGACCGGAATTACACATGAGATCATAAATCAATATGTGGAAGATGGAAGATGTACATTGATCTGGCCCTAAAAGGTTGAACATTTCGAAGTGGGGGTTTGGGGGAGTTATAGGTTATAGGTGAGTTTAAACAGTCTTTGAATGTAATTTGTTGAAGAAATGAAGTTTTGTCTAAAGGCTTGGAATGTTTTAACTTAACCTAAGGATGTCTGTTAATCAGAGATAAGCCACCAGACATTTAAGGAATCTCAAGTGATCTGTTAAGTAATTTGATGGCCTGCATAGGTCATTTAAGCTTTGTCTTTCAGGGCCTCAGGCCTGTTAATGATTTTGTATTTTATTGTGACAAAGAGTAACTCCAAAAGGGAGGGGGCATAATGAGGCATGTCTATCCTCCCTTCTCCTCATGACTGACAACTCAGCTTTAAGGTTTTTCTGGGGCCCCTTGGCCAAGAGGGGGTCCATTCCATCAGCTGGGGGTTTAAGATTTTATTTTAGTTCACATGAATATGCCACCACTTTTGTTCTTTGAAGAGAAGTTAAAACTGCAACAACATGGGTTTCTAATATATGTTTTCACTACCTTTTTATGTCCCTGAGAGTCAATGAATTCAATCTATTTTGATAATATTGTAGTTATGACACAGGCCAGTCCTTGTAAGAAAAAAATGAATTGTTAATGAAAGAAGTATCTGCATATTTGTGTAAAAATCAGGATTTCTCACATCCAAGTTTATTTGGTGGCACTAACATATAATACTTCATTTGCTTTCTCCCATAAATATGTAAATAGGCAAAGGGAAAGTAAAAAATAAAAATATTCTTCCAGTCACACAAGTGGCTGAATAGACCTAATCAATATTAACTTCACAGTTCCCCCATAATTCTGTATGTTTAGCTTTTAAAAATCTGTCTTTTAAATATGCTATTTTTCTTAATTTGAAGTTAATCAACTAAAATAGGTTCATTTCTTTCATTTCATCAATATTACAAAGTGACTGTCTGGGAGCCTGAGTTCTAATGAGGCAGCCATTCCAAACACGTACAGACAAAGCAGTGGTTTCCCTGGCAACGAGAGCCATGAAAAAGCTCTTAGAATAGTTATTCCCACCCTTACACATGAGTCCTTTTCATTTCAGTAAAGCTTCCTGTCAGAATGCATTCATCAATGTAATTTACCAACAAAGTTGAGAGATTAAATCCCTCTCTCCCAAGAATGTAAAAATAAAAAAATAAAATAAAACCTACAATCAAAAATCAACGGCTATGCTAAAATTGTAGTTATGCTGTCAGATGATGCTTCAAAGGAAGCAAAGGACATCACAAGATGCCTGAATGCAGTTAACATCACTTTGAACCTGAGATTAATTTTCATTTGCTTTTTATCAGAGGACACAGAAAGTAGATGCCTCAGTCCAAGGGGCAGGTGCAGTTAATTACGACCTCTAAAATCATCCTGTATAATCCCAAAGCAGTTTTTATTAAATAGCAAAAGTTTATAAAAACTTAAATCACTGTATTGCCAAATTAAGATTTATGGTATCCTCCATAAATATTAAAGTTTTGTTAGTGATGTTTACCCAGAAAGGCAAATTCTGAAAATATGACTTCATCTTTTCGGCGGATGAAATTACGTAAAAGATTATCAAATGAGGTATTTAACCTATTTGTTATCTGTGGGTGCAATATAAAAAGGCACACAAAACAGGCAGCATCTTGTGTTATGCAGCATTCCAAACAAGGGAGAAAAACACATCTGGAAATATGTTTAGTTGAAAGAATTGCCCGTAATAAAACAATTGCAATACTTTATTTGAGCTTCTTGCTGGAAATCAAATTCTTTGAGTTTAATATACACCTACTGAATGCAATGGAAAACTAGAGTAACATGCTTTCAGCATTTCTCAAAATACTAGCACCCAGCAGATGCAGACAGTTTATGGTTCCAGTGATTTACTTTGTTCTCTTCGTTGAGCATATATCTCCATGTTTTTCAGCCTGAATGCTACAGCAAAAGAACATTCATGTTGCCCAGGGCTAGTTCTTTAAAACAGTTTGAAAATTACTTTTATCACAGATTAGGTTGTGCTTTAATGCTGAAAAAAATTCTACCTTGCCTTCATTTTGACCCATCACACACTTAGCCTTATAATAGCACAATGAGGTAAAAGCTAATATTGCAAAATAATACATGAGCAAGTACACACACACATGATTTCTTAACAAAGAGGTGAAAAAGTTTATGATGATAAAAAAACAAAAAAGCAGGGCATTCTCACTGCTTTTTTTTTACCTGAAGATGGAAAAGGAAACTCATTTCAGTTTATAACATGGCAGCGATTGTTCCAGACACAAAATGAATGAAGTCTCCTGTGGGATTACGTGGGTAGTATTTCTTCTCTTCCCTAGTGAGATAATTCATTGCTTATCGCTGTGGCATGCAAACTCAAACACTGTCTTTCTCAGAATGGTTTTGAAAAGTCGGTCCCTATTTTATTGTTGTTTGAAGATAATAAAAACACAAATTTCATTAAGTATCAAAAAAATGTCAGATGACATATTAATGAAAGAAGTGACTATTTAGGATCTAATAATTGAGAATTTTTTTTTGATGAATAGTTACCAATTACTTAGCATTTACATAGTAGGAACAGGCTTTAGGGAAAAATTTAGTCTTTGTTCAAATCTCAACTTTATTTCTTCCTGCTGCTTTATTTTTCCAACATAGGAAATGTCCATATTAAACAATTTAGAGAACATATTTTTAAATATTCAATTGTGTATTCTAGTCTAACCAATGTATTTGTCATTTATGTTAGTTACCAAACCTAAAAAGCAAATTTAAAAAAATGGAAGTTTTTTTATTGTTATAATTGTTTTTTTAAAATGACATTCACTATCTTATGTTAACAAGAGAATGTATAATTCAGGTACTTCCAAGAAATAAAGTACTGTAATACACAGTTCTGTACAATTAAACCTACAGTGTGAAACCTCAAAATTACTTATAAAACTTCCAATTACAGTTTTACTAGTTTAGGTATTCTCTTCACAGTTGAGAAATATAAAAGTCGAGTGTGCTTCTCTGCCTCCAACTACAACATAAAGTTGATCTTCCATGTCATGTTTCTTGAAAGAAACTCTAAACTTAGTTTCTTTCAAACCCTCTAAATTATTCTCTTTCCCTAATGGCTTATTGTATTGTTCCCCAGCAGAAATGACTAAAAAAAGCCCTATTGCACTTAATCTAATTAGGGATTTTTGAAGAAAGGGGGGTTACATAGTTCTCATTAACCGACTAAAAAACTGTACCATCTCCAGAGGTATAGGAAGAAGAAAAAAAAGGACGATTCCTTTTAAAGCTCCAGAAATGAATGTAAGTGTTCATATTCTGGTACATTAACAGTTTGTTCCAGTACATTGATATTTTATGTGGAAGCCCTACTCTGCAATTAATATGCCTGATGCAAATTGAAAAACCCATAATCCATCCTTCTCTGTTGGAATGTAAGAGTATATTATTATTGAGAAGCTACAGGATACCAGAGCCATTTTTTAAACTTGAGTGCTCATTACCTTAAATCTGCATATAAAACAGTTTTGCATTCAGACGAGGTAATACATAACTGAATATATTGTGGTGCATATAAAAAAAAAAGTGCTCCAAATAAAAACGACCTGTGGGCTTCCTTTGTAGAAGAAATTTATGCAGTTCCAGGCATTAGGGATTAATGACAGCTAACAGCAAAAGAGGAGGAATGAGCATTAAAACAGTGTTCCTAACTTTCCTGACTACCCCAAGGCTAAAGGACAAACTGAATTGTCTAAATCTCCTTAAAGGTAAGGAATAGGTATTTATCATTAAGTAAATATGGTATTTGGGGATTGCATCTGGTTCTGTCACATTAGCATTCAGAATATTTCTTATAGCTTTAAAGGAGAAAAGACAACCTTAATGGAGGTAAGAAAGAAGAAAGAAAGAGAAAGAAATCCTTTGTTTCTAACAGCTCAGAGGACCGCTTTCCTTGTGGCTTGTTTCTGAAATTATGCATACAATTGTTCATAGGACATATATTCTGCTATTGTCTGCTACGATTGACAAAATCCAAGATTTTAATGAAAGTTTTACTGTAATTATTTTAAAGGGAAGGTGACCCACACACCATTAAGGAAAGAGATTCAAATATAAAAAGTTCTCAAAAATGGAAAGATCCCAGGGATACAAGTTTATTTCCTTCATGGATCTCTCCTAAACCTGTTCAATTCATTTGATTCCTAACACCACCACCTGTGAACTGGACTTTTTTTTTTTTTTTTTTTAACATTTTAGCATTTGGTGGGACCCTTCTTACCTCTCCCTCTATCTATCACCTAGGACATTTAGTGTTACCTACTGGCAGTTATCTGCGTAATTGTTTTATTTCACTTACTAAGGAATAATATTCTTGAGGCAAGAAGCTATGTGATACTGCCTATATCTTCCAAAACAAGTAATCATATTAATTCACATGATTCCCTCACAATACATTTTTGTTGCAAAAAACAGTTCTCTATCCACTTTGGGAAACAAATGTTATTCAAAAATTAGGCATTGTACACATTAAGACACTTACACATATCATAGGATAATATTCACGGTCAAGCATTATAGTTTTCACCTGCAGCTATCTTATGTGGTAGACTAGGACAGAAAATCAGCTACAGCTTCGGAGACTATCAAAGAAAACAGACATCTTAGAAACTATGTAAAATCAAATAATCTTCATTTTACAGATACACGAATTTAGATATATAGGGACTATATGTGTGGTCAAGTTCACATGGTCGGTCAGTTGTGGAACCAAATTTCCTTCCTTTCATTGCAATGTATTTTTCATTCTACGATGATGCCATTTCCAGGAAAAAAGAAACAATTAAAATGCAGGATAAGAATGACATCTATTTTTATCTTTCAGGTCAGCATGTAGTTTCATATTGATTTGGAAAAATAGTAGTCGATATCAGATGAATACACACACACACACACACACACACACACACACACACACACGCAAACTAACTTTGAATCCAGTAAAATAGGACTGGGTAGTTCACATATTTTCCCATCAGTACAAACATTTTGGAGATTATTTACATAAAATTTTCTTTGATAAAGTTCACATTCCTAAAACTGACTAATATACAGTCATTACTCAAAAAATACTTTAGGAAAAAAATGAAAATAAGAATATAAAGATTGAGAGAAGAAAGCATAAGGCAGGGTAGAAAGAGAAGTTCTCCCACAGCTGAAATTCATTGTGTATGTACATGTAATCAAAGAATAAAATTGACTGCCATGTGATTTGACTCATGCTAAAATGTCTTTGATGATGAAGCAGATATTTTTTGATGGCCTCCTGCAGTGTTTAAAAATTTTCACCATCAAAACAAAACCTTTTCCTTAAGATAATGCATCTTATGGCCTCTTTGTTACACAAAGAGTAAAATTAAAGGGAGAAGTTAGGTAACACACCAACTCTGCAGGGAGGATATTGGAGAGGATTGAGGGAGGGAGAAAAAGAGGAACTGGAATCAATTGTCTAAATTATAGCTAAATATTTTAGTTTAGACATGAAGAGGGTATTCTGAATGTAAATTGTATTACATATAATGCCAAAGAAGTTCCATGGCAACTTTTAAGAATAACACAGCTTCATAGCTAGCTGGGGTGGTTAGGATAGAGATTTGGGCAAGAAAAACATCCTTAACAACAAATCCAAACATTAAATTGTTTTTTACAACTCGGATGGTTCTTTTAACATAAAGATAACCACTTTGTATATTTCATTAAAGTGTTTTCAAAATCTCTGTGAATATTATCGGTATAGTTTTAAAGGCAAGTAATATTTTCTGTAGCATCATAGAATTGGTATCATTATGGGATAACTTTTATTTTTTATTATTAAAATATATATTAATATATATGAAATTTACTGGCATACAATGCATTTTTAAAAATATATAACATGGCTTGAAATGGTGAGCTGCTGTTTTTTGTTTTGTTTTGCTTTTCTCTGTCCACCAAGGGCAAGAAATTAGGGAATGTTTTTCAATTATAACTGGAATGACTTACACTGGGACATTATATAGATCATTTTGATTGTTAGAGTTGTTACACTTTGCAATATGTTACTGTGGGATGTTTGGGAGACTCCTTTGAATATATTTTGTGCTTAAGTAATTTTCCTTTTCTAATGTATATAATCAGAAGCTCTTCAAGTAGATGACTATTTAAACATGATCTCTTAGTCTTATTTCCAATGCAATAATCATTTGATGAAAAAAACCGATGACAGTTTATTTCTATTGCAAGATTCTACCATATGCTTTCTTGATACCATAAAAATCAAAGTATTCACACTTCAGTGTATATTCCTGCCAGTTAAGTTGTTGTCAATTGTTGGAGTGTAGTTGCTTTGTCTAGCTCTCACATCTAAACTTTTCTAACAACTTGGACATATAGAAAAGTCATTATTCTGTGCTCCATCATCAGTTAACAATAAACATACATTTTTCTCTAAATAAACTTAACATAGGAAAATTCTAATCCATTTACCTAGGAAACTATATATTCAACATGAAATAATTCCTAATTCGATCATTGAGATAATACAAGGAATCAAAATTTCAAATCAGACTCATGAATCAGGGATTTATTAATAATTTTGAGGACATAAATGTCTAGCATATAGAGGCCCAGAGAGAAACAGGAGAGGTCTGGGACTCTCTAGGCTTCTTCTTACTGCATTGACTAGGCTCTGGCACATTGCTTACCCAAAAGATGAAAAGGTATCAGCCATAAAATATCTCCATTAACACACAAATAGGCACATAACACGCATATTTTTTCTAGTATTTTCCAGGAAGCTATGCTCCATATATCCATAGATTCTAGGTTTGTTTAACACAAGAAATGCTAGGCAGCCAGGTACATCCTGCTAAAAATGTCCCCTAGATAAAGACTCTCCCACTAGCTAATACCATTAGCTTGTTTGCCAGGAAGTCTGCCATTAGCATATTTAAAAATGTGCAACCTCTGTGGAAAGCAATATGGAGATACCTTAAAGAGATACAATTAGAAGTCCCATTTGATCCAGCAATCCCATTACTGGGCATCTACCCAAGAGATCAAATGATACTCTATAAGAAAGACACCTACACCCAAATGTTTATAGCAGCACAATTCACAATTGCAAAGATGTGGAAACAACCCAAGTGTCCATCAATACATGAGTGGATTAATAAAATGTGGTATATGTATACCATGGAGTACTATTCAGCTTTAAGCAACAATGGTGATATAGCACCTCGTGTATACTTCTGGATAGAGCTGGAACGCATTCTACTAAGTGAAGTATCCCAAGAATGGAAAGACAAGCACCACATGTACTCACCATCAAATTGGTATTAACTGATCAATACATAAGTGTACATATAAGAATAACATCTATTGGATGTCGGGCAGGGGGGAGGGGGAGGAGGGGATGAGTATATGCATACACAAAGAGTGCAATGTGCACCATCCAAGAGATGGACATGCTTGAAACTGGGACTTGGGGGGAAAGGGGGACAAGGGCAACATATGTAACCTAAACATCTGTACCCCTGTAATAACAAAGAATTTAAAAAAAAGAAAATTAAAAAAATGTATTAATCTGCTAGGGCTACCATAACAAAATATCACCAACTGAGTAGCTTAATAACAGAAATTTATTTTCTCACAATCATAAAAGCTGGAATTCTGAGGTCAAGGTGTCAATATGTTTAGTTTTTCCTGAGGCCTCTCTCTTTTGCTTGCCTTCTTGCTGTGGCCTCATATGGCCTTTACTTGGTGCAAGCACATCACTGATCTCTCTTCCTCTTCCTCTTCTTATAAGGACACTAGCCCCATTGGGTTACAGATGCCACTTTTATGACCTCATTTAACCTTGATTACTTCTTTACAGGCCCTATCTCCAAATACAGGCACATTGAAGGTTAGAGCTTCAACAAATGGTTTTGGGGGGAACATAATTCATTTCATAATGACATGCATATGACTATTTTATTTCCTGGATGTCCCTTCTATAAAGAAAGAGAAGAGTCTGGATAGCATATCTACTGCTTATCCCTTTCTTTCCTAATGAAGGATTTAGTTTTTTTTGTTGTCATTTGTTTTTTCAAAATGTGTCTTGAATTTTATCTCAAGAGTAAAGGAAGTCAATCAACTCCTATATTCCTCAAAAGCCTACATAATAGAGGGGCTTCAAAACAACAACAAGGATGTGACCAGGAAGGGTAAGAGATAAATTAAATCTTCACAAAGGCTGTGTTAAAGAAAAAAAAGTACTCTTACTTCCAATGAATTCTGAGGTGATATCACACACTCCATCTATATGTAAACCTAAACTTAGGTATAGTAAAAGTATAAAATTCACTTGAGACTAATGAAGTATCTTGTCCTCTAAAAACAAACATATTTCTAACAGTTAATTCTCCTATAGTGAAAGTAATCACCATTTTAATCACGGCTTTGGATTAAGCAAATAAATTTTAAGAAATATGTGTCACCACATAGACCATAGCATAAAATGTGGGTGAACACAATAACCCATTTCACTTTCATATCATGATTAACTCATTAGCTTCTCAAGTCATTTCCACAACTAGAAGAAATATGTCTTATCAGCTGTCAAAATCTCAGGTTAAAGAAGATTTTCAAGTAGTTAGCTGCCATTTGGAAGCACAGAAGTTAGTCATGAAATGAATTCACAAGGTAAATTTTATGAGCGATAGAAAAGTGGATCAGACACAAATACGGAGTGGAGCATTAAGTGAATGCCCCTGACAGAATTCTCAAGAAAACAATGTCTAGTGGACACAATTGGTTGCCTAACTCACATATATTTTTCGTTTTTAACAGCCTCCCTATTTCAATCACAAGTCTTTTCTATTCCTAAATAGTCCTTGTAACTTAGGAAAATCTGGCTTTATTTGTCAGTTCTAGATTTGGGCCCTAATTACTCTAATTATTCCAAGGCAATCCTGGTAATTCTTTTCCCATTGCTTGTGTGTGTGTGTGTGTGTGTGTGTGTGTGTGTGTGTGTTTCCAGAAAATCAGACATACATCAATCCATGCATGGATTTGTCCAATTGTTATCTGGGAATAAGTAGATAGCACAAATGGTTTAAATTATATGGAAAAGAAAGATTTTTATTCATAAAAGAGGAACACTATTTCCCTTTTATTTAATGAATTTGCGTGAGAAATACTGTAGTACTCATTGCTCCCAGCAGCAGTTGTCTACTACAAGGGGGAACCAAATGTGGGCTGAAGCTGATAGGTGGACTGCAGAGTGGAGGGGCAGAAAGAATATATTTCTTTGCTAAGATCTCTGAATCTGAATCAACCACAGCTGAAAATTTTCCTATCTACTTCTTCATATATAATCTCTTCTTCACTGATGTAGACTTTCTGTTACTTGCCGCTGAAAGTAACGGATATAAGTTACAATAAAAGCACGTCCAAGGATGTAAATACATGTGACTGACAAAGAAGAGCAACAAAAATATTTTTTAAGCAGGATTTTAATAGATCCTCTAATTTCTTAGAGAATCTGGACTTATTTTATCTTTCAAATCAAAATTCTACACATCTGAAGATTTTCCTATTTTATGCCTATTTTAATCTCTCAGGCTTGAGACTTCATAGTTAACTTGTATTCCTTCCTTACCTTCCCTCAACACGCAACCACTGGGAAAATGCTACGAGTTTTCTCACCACAATACCCTTGTAAACCACATTTCCTTTCTAATCCGTGCCATTGCCATATTTCAGATATTTATCGTTCCCTATCTCTTCTCATGTTAATTCATCTATTAAAACATCATAGGTTATTTGGTAATAATTCTCCATTAGTAAAATATAAAACATAGTATATGAACAGAGAGATTAGTAAGTAAAAAAAAGAGAAAATGCAAAAAGATAAATATTAATACTCAAATAAACATAGAAAAATGAGTTACCATTTAATGGAAAAACAATTTGGGTTGATGTATACCTCCGACTGTTTATAATAGTATTTCCAAAAGGATTAAAACATCAAATATAGACAATAAAACCATAAAGTATCTGGAATAAAACATGGGACATTTCCTTTATTAACCTGAGGTGGTTAAGGTCTATCTAAATATGACTAAAAGTTCAGAAGCCATAAGATTAAAGATAGATATATGTGAATATACTAAATATAAACTTCATGGAACAGAAAATACTGTAAACAAAGGGAAATTAGAAATGACCAATTGAGAAACAATATTTGCTCTTGTTATAATTTTTAATTATGAAGCGTTCCTTGAAATAAATGAACAAAGGAGTCATGATCAAAAAGAAAAATAGGCAAACATATAAAGAAACAATTTATGTAAAGTAAATACAAATGACTTTTAAACATATGAAAGAATGTCCGAGTTCATCCATAATAAGAAAACTGCAATTAAAAGCATACTCTGTCAATATTCTATCACCTATTTGATAACACAAGCTTTTGTAAAGATTAGAGAAACAGGTGCTTCCATCCATGCATCCCCATGGTTGGAATATAAATTGGTGCACATCTATCTATGGCAACGTGGTAATATTTACCAAAATAAAAATGCATGCATTCATTTCCAATCCACTACACTTTAGGCAACTTATCCTAAATAACTACTTGCATATAAAATGACTTATATATTAATTATATTCATTGCAGGAAATACATATTAACAAAATTATGGAAAAAAACAAAACTATCAATACAGTGTTACTTGTATTGATATGTGAAAATTTTCTATATGTATTAACATGAAATGCTCCTCAAAACATATTGTTAATGAATAAAGCAAGCTGCAGATAGGAGATATATTTTGGTGTTAAAATAAAGGAAATAGATAATTTATATTGCTATTTCTTATATATACATAAGACACTTAAGTCACCCAAAACAGCACATACTCATGATAAAAAGTGAGAAGTGGGCAGACAATAGACAACAATAGAACGGAGAGTTTTTCCAGTTTCGAATCATGTAAATGTATCACCTATTCAAAAAAATGAAATGTTTATTGTCTCCTATACCTTTTTAGAAATACCTAAATTCCTTAGCCAGTAATGTATAGCCTTTCACAATAGTTCCAGTAATATTTTTTCTTTTTTGCATATGCTAAACCACTTTCTCATCAGTCTCTTCAGTATCTTAAATTCATCTAGCATTTTCCTGCCGTTGTGGCATCACACAAACATCGCTTTCTATTGCACTCGTTTTGTATTATCACCCATGGAAACCCTACGTAACTTTCACAGCACATCTGTAATGCCAGCTCTTTCAAAGAGTATTCTCTGATCACCCAAGTAGAAACAGTTTTTCCCTCATCAAAATCCCTAGTGAACTTTTACTATTTATATATAAATCTATTTTATATATAATATATTCTTCTTATAGGAGAGGTCTTTCAATTAGCTTTGAAGGTCTTAAGAGCAAGGATATTTTTTACACAACTATATTTTTCAAAGTATTATGTGCAGAGCATTATGCTAGACCCCAGACTTTCTTAAAATTTTCTGATTAATGAATAAAAAATGATTCAAAATGAAACGGTAAGTTGGTCCATTATTATACATTAAGAAATAGCATCAGCAGCAGCTACACCAACAAACCAACTGATAGCTGTATAAGAAAATGAAAGAAGATGACTTTTAATGGAATAGTTGATGGACATTGAAGTCAGTCTATTAAGAAAAAATAAAAAGGACATATCAGGGACTAGATTTGACATTAATTCTAAAATTGTTGACATTAATTCTATAATTCAGCCCCCACTGAAATATAGAACCCAAGTACTGTTGCTCTTCTGCTAGCGATTGCTTGTGTTAAATGGTGAGTTCGAAAGGCATGCCCCCTAGAGTTGCACCTTTTCTCCTTGAGAATATGACAATAACTTCAACAAAGAAAGAGTGTCCTCATTATAGCCATTTAGTTCCAAATCTATGTTAAATCCATTAAGAACTAATATCAAGTACATTTAAAAATTTTAAAAACCATTAGAATATACTTCAAAATTTTCCTGATTTTGATAATTGTATTGTAAGTGTATAATAGAATATGATTTTATAAGAGAATGTCCTGGTTCTTAGGAAGTCTACAATGAACTATTTAGGGTAAAGAAAATATGATAACTTCACCTTGCTAATAGTTTAGAAAAAATAGAAAAAGAGAACTGTTAATACATCAAAATGTAATTAAGAATGAATCTGCTACCAAATACTAAATCTTATATTCATTCTAACTAACTTTAACTTTGTATCCGTTAACCACTCACACTTGATCTTCCCCTCCCTGCTACCCTTTCCAGCTTCTCTGGTAACTATCATTCTACTCTCTAGATCCATGAATTCAGTTTGTTTTGTTTTAGCTCCTACATATGAATAAGAACATACAATATTTGTCTTTCTATGCTTGGCTTATTTTACTCAACATAATGTCCTACACTAAGAAATAATGAATATTGGAGGCGATGGATATCCTGATTGCCATGATTTGATCATTTATAACATTGTAGACCTGTATCAAAACATCACATGTACCCCATAAATATATTCAACTATTATGTGCCCATAATAAATGAAAATTAAAACATTTTTTTAAAAAGAATGAATCTGGATAAAAGGATGTATGGGGGTTTCTTCTACTATTCTTGCAATTTCTTTGTAAGTTTAAAATTATATCAAAATAAGAGTTACACACACAGATGAACACACACAATATGCATGCACACCAAACAGATAAATTGAATCTATGTTAAAATTCAGAGTAACTGTTATCTTTGAGGACAGGAGTAGAGTTGTGCACAAATAGTGACAGGAAGGGAATGTTATGAGGTCTTTATATTGTCTTCCTTAATCTACAGTCTGAGTATTAGCAACTTGATAAAATTTCATCAAGTTGTGCATTAACGATTAGAATGCATGTGCATCACATTATGTCTATTTGTCCTCCAATAAAGTTGAACAAAAATACTATCAAAAAAGAAAAATAAATATGTTTCACTCAATTGCACTAATATAGAATACATATTTTAAATGTCTTCCTACAGTGAGGAGATAAAGTCATAAGAAAATACCTCAAACAGGATTTAAAGAAATATAAACTGATATAAATGTCGCTTTTCCTTAATTGAAGTGTTTTAGTCAATAATAAATTTGGTGTCCCACCCACCTTAAAATTCACAATAAAGCATCCTTTGCTGACTCTAAATATCTCCCACAAATCAAAATGTGTGTGAAATTAGTTGTACGGGGAATGGTACTTTTAATCATTTTAACTATTATAATTATGGCCTAATCTATATTTACATCCTGAAAGTTTATGCAGGTAAAGCAGGCATAATAACATTTAAGTTATGTCATGTGTATATGCATGCATGTACTGGACTTTGCTTATTTTTTATTTAAATTTTTAATTTTTGATTTTCTTCTAGGAACTCTCATAAAATCTTTCACTTACTTTTCATTTGCTCTTTCATTTTCCTGTTCTTCTATTTTTTTTATTTCTACAACATATATTTAAATACTTTAAGTTTTACTGTTAACTATATGTGCCAGTATATTTTTGCCTATATATTATTATGCAAATAGAAAATACTTTTAGAAACTTTTTCTTTTATACTAAACTTAAACCATAAGGTCTAAAGGAAGGATTTGGAAGTTGTGATATACATGCATTTATTTTGCCACAAACTAAAAATAAACCAAGCTTCTCTGGAATTAGTATGATTCATAAGGTATCTTCCACTCTGAAAAGAAGTCAGAATATACCATGGGTAAGTTCATTTGCTTCCAAAATTTTGGACAATTACCTACAGGTAGATCCTCTCACTTGCTAGGGCTTTATAACATTTTTCCTAAAGAAGGACTATGTACATTTTATAAGCTTTAGTTCCCATAAAGCCTGAATCTCCTTTAAATGTGGTCTAGATAAACTATAACTTGGAAACCAGAGGTAGGGCAAGTTTAAGATGGAATGAATATATGAAAAGAGTTCCCATAGCCATACATTCTCTTTCTGGTAGAAATGGAGATAGAAACCAAAAATATATTTGGTAATATAAAATTTGATCAATGCATATTTTATTCAAACCTGCATTCTGCTTTCTAAATTGGGCTTAAGAGGGCAAAGAACATGTGTTTCAGATTTCTTTCTACCTAGTGCACATAGTAGCTGAACAATAAACATTTATGAAATTGATGCATTAGCATTTCCCTGGCCTGGCACTGCCCCGTATCTGGAAAATCTGCAAAATGTCACTGATTAGCAAATACTCACATTTTCCTGAAATAGAAAGTAAAATTACAATGGTAGGTGGCCTTGTGATTCTCAGTAAGGGACAAGGAACCAAAGGAGACAGAGCAAGCAAAGCTGGAGCACTGTATTACGCTCCCTTTTCAAGCAATGTTTTAATTCATTGTCAAATGCTTATTAAAGCATCCCAGGGCTTGACTTCTTTTGAGTCTTTCATATGTTTTTTTTCCTACAACAAAAGAAAAATATTCACTATTGATTTGAGCACACACACACACACACACACACACACACACACACACACACAAAAGCAAAAGTAGAACTAAATGAACAGTTGCATTTCAATTGTGGCCACCATACAGCTAATAGTTTATCGTAATTCTTAAAGGTTTGGTCCCTAGATGCTTATTCAGGCTCACCCTTTGCTGACCTCTTGCGATCTTTCTGTCAGCATTTTGAATGCTACTGATTCTGTGAGTAATATTTGCAATAGAGGTCAGATGGGCCAGTAAGTCCAGTGTGCCCTATCACTCATGAATTCCCTTTCTTTTGCGGCTTTTCACAATGGGTTCACATGTCATGGCCTCTGCATCGCAAACTGCGGTAAGCAAATTTCAATCCTGAGTGAAAAGAGAAAAAAGCAAATCCTACTTGACTATCACTAGCTTGTTTACACGATGGGTCTTGAGCAAGCTGAAATCAACAGAGTATAAAGCAAAGGAAGTCCTCTTGCAGTAAAATACACACGCATTTTCAGATTCATAGTTTAAATGAAGTCTTTATTTGTCACAGGCGCTGCATTGTTTTCAGAGGATTGGTATGCCTGCAGTTGTCAGAAGTGTCGCCATCTCCAGCAATGCCCATTCTAGGACATTTTCATATTGCTTATTCTATCCACAGCCTTGATGAAATTGGGGCAGAAACGAAGTTGATAAAAGATCAGGCAAACAAGCTCTGCCCTGCTAATGATCTGCATAAATACTTTTGCTGCACATTCTTACTGTTACAGGTCATTGCTGCTAATAAACCCCAGAATACAAACAGAAACCTGTGCTGTCTTCACTGAAGATGCACAGCGGCCAACTTACAATGACAAAGCAAATGAAAATCCTGTTTTTAATCGTCCAGAGTCAAAAGGCCTGAAAAATCAATGCTAGGATAGGTTTTTCTTCTTTCTCTAAGCTTTAATCTAGGGTTGATGACAGTGATGATGTTATTGCATTATACACTTAAACTAAAAAGAAAAATACAACAAAACAAAATATAAAAGATGAATAAACAATGAAATGTGGCAGTGTTGCTGTTTGCTTTAGTTTTTTAAATATTTTGCTATTTTTCTTGGCAGCTGGAGTTGCTACAGCTGCAGTCTACGCGGAGTGAAACCTTAATCGCATAGTCACGCTGGAACATGTTAACAAAGGTAAAATTAATGGACTTATCTTAAGCAAGATGTCTTTCTATGGCATCATTAATATGCTTTGGAATTTTTAAGCAAATGTGTTTTTATTCTTCTAGCACATCAGAATTGGAATTGGAGTCGTGTCAAGATGTTCCCACTGTCAAAGACATGAGGAGGTTAAAATAGCTCTGTGTAGGGCAGTAAACTCAGGAGAAAAAGAACTAATAGAAAATAAATGGCAAGTGTTTTTTCTTCTTTTTTTTCAAAAAATCATTTGTATGATAAGCTTATAATGTACTGGTCTCAATGTAGAAAGCACCGGGAAAAAATTAATATGTGCTCACCACATTGGTAGACAAAGCACTAAGCACGTAGGTTGTCAGAAATTCAATATCCCTTTCTCTGCTCTATATCCTCTACCAAACAGAGGATTTCACATAAATCTGAGACTTTAGATGTCTATGTGACTTGAGTACAATTTCCTTTTTGTCTTTGTTTTTCCTTGTTTCCCTTTATTTTTACCTGAGACTTAGAGAAAAAAAGAAGAAAACTGTAAAATCAACCTATTTTTCTGGGTAATTTAAAATACATTTTCTGAAACATAAAGAGGATAATGGTGGCATTGCATGAATATATAGACCAAAATTTTCTAGACCAAATTTTTTATTAATACCTCAATAATAGTTCACTTCTGATTGGGAACAATTAGTAAGTTTGAATAAATAATAAGTGATATTATATTAATAGTACAACTACAACAAAAATTAGCCTTTTTACATGATCTTGTTGAATCCAAATATTTAATTGTTATGATTTGCATAAAATCTAAATTAGGGTATAATTATTTTCTTTACAAATAATCACAATAGAGTATTTTTAATCAAGAAACTGAGCTCATTAAATTATCATCTTATGCCCATACAACTTTTTTACAGAAAATATTTATATAAGAATGTCAGTAGTCAAATACTGAGTAACAGAAAAATAATATTAAAATTTAAAAGCCAAACAAGCATTGGAAACAGAAAAGCATTTATAAAAAGAAGCATTCCTCTTATATTTATAATTACGGTGCTTTACAATATTTATGAAATGCTTTCACAAACATTCATTGCCTTTTATTCTCACAGGAATTCTTTGAGCCAGGCAGAGAAGATGTTTTTGTTCCCATTTTACTTCTGGAAAAACTAAGCCTCAGAAAAAATGTGCTCTACAGAATTACATAATGATTAAGTGTCACAGATGGAGTCTGCATATTTTCTTATCTGTTTCACTTTTTTTGTCGTCTAAGGGTACTTTTACTTTTTGGGATACTTATTTTATTTCACTCCTAAACATTTTTATATTTGTATTCTTATAGCAAAATAATTGTCAAACGTCACTTTGAGGGAGGTGGAAGCTACCATTTGCTCATGATTTATCACTGGCTGTGTGGCATTTCAGAAAAATGCAGTAAGGATTTTTTTCATCGTGGATTTGTCCTATCTGAGACAAATATAAATCTTAGATTAATTAATGATTGATTAGATTCTTGAAATTTTAAAATTATTCAGAGAAATTGGCATAAGTGGGAATAATTTAAACAGAAAATAGACAAGAGAGATTTGGAGATCATGAAAAATTTAAAGTAAGCTAAGCTAAGCTTTCTCTGTTTTGACGGAGAAGTAACATGATATGGACTGCCTTCCATGAATACAACCCTGGAAATTTTATAGAAGTAAGCATCTAATACTAAAAGATGTGAGAAACTCTTGGAATTATGAACTATACTGAGGTCTGTGAGTGGAGAAAAAAATGACATCAGAGAGCAGAGAAGTGAGCTCTAAAAACACCAAAGTAGGCTGGGCAGAAGTCTTTAGTTGTGCTTATTTCTTTGTGTGCATTTATTTATTTATTTATTTTCTGCTCATTCAGTATTAGAGGACCCACAATGTGCAGGGCACTCTTCTAAATGGTAAGAATACAATAGAGAGCCAAAGAGGCAAAACGCCGACCAAATGGAGCTTCCATTCCAGTGGGAACAGAGTAGAATAAAGATTATTGCCAACTCTTTCAAAGTCATTTTGAAGTCTGCCAGGCAGGATGCTACTCAAGTTGGCTTTGAAAACGAGAGAATAATGACAAGTGCAGAAAGACTTTCTGAACCCTAGGCATTCTCTAACTCTGCAACTCCATACAAGGAGAATTAGGCTGGTGATTCAAACTGAGAGAGATCACTCTTGGTAAACAGCAACACCCAGGATGGATGCATACACAGAATTTTAGAATGGAATGGTTATGGAGGAGGTAGGCAAACAAAGGTACAATCTAGCTATTCCCTAAGGTGTCCTTCATTCTAAACTCACTGTGTGTGGGCAGGGGCAGAGGGGGGTGGGCAGGGCAGGGTGTTAAGCTGGGTCTGGTGCTGTGTATCATTTATCAGTGCATGATAATAAATCTTCCAGGAAAAAATTAGATCTCAAAGCAATTCAACCCCTCTAAAATAAGGTGAACATAAAATAAAGACAGCCAGATTCAGGTATAAAAAATAGCAATAATTTAAAATTGATATATTAAATGTTCTCCAAGACTTAAGGGAAGATATGTGAAACCCAAAGAAGAAATTAGCAATCTAAGTATAAAAACCATATCTTGAAAGGAAGGCGTAAATATATGGTATAAACATCAGAGGTGTTAAGTCAAAGGGGCTCAGTAGTGAGAGGAGAGAGGGAAGATGAAGTTCAGTTAGTAGCAGGTATCACAGAACATTTCAGGGAACTAGAAAACTTATGTATTCCTGCTGGGAGCACAAATGGGTGCCAGTCATCCAGAGAGCAATCTGGAGTGGAATCAAGCCTGGAACCTATTTACAGCAGTCTTGCTTTTGATCCACGTGCCAAATAAATTTACAGCTAAACCTGTGAAAGGATGTGATATCCCAAAAGGCTTATTTGTTGTTGCAGGGAGTTGGAAGGAGCCAATGAATCCATTACTAATAAGAAAAATATTAACATTTACATAAAATTGTTGATAAAAATAAAACACTGTGCACCATAAGAAGCCATTGAGGTAGAGATACACATGATAACAAGAATAGAGCTTAATAATAGAGTGTCAAAAGGAAAAAAGTTTAAAAATAACCGCATAACTTCCCAAAAAATCACAAAATTTTACATAGTTTCCAAAAATACATACATATTCAAGGTCCTACAACAAACACATTAATGCAATTGGAGTGGGAGAGAAAAGCAGAAGGAAATAACAGCAAGGAGGAGAGATTAAGGAGTAAAAATGATTAGATTAAATAAATCAAGAAATACGCAGGTTATTGATCATGATAAAAATGTACTTTAAGAAAATTATGATGAACCAAATTCTTTGCTAAACAGACAAAAAAATGAATGAGTGGGCAAATAAACAAACAAATAAATGTATATCAGTAAGATTAGACCTATTAATTCCCTGTTATACTTCTGTCAGCAGCTGTGCCAGGCTTTTCCCAACCACCTTAAGTTCCCAATTATCCCAGTTTCTTTATTCTTGGCAGGTGAACTCATTTCAACTTTATCAAAACCATAAAGACTATCTATGAAGGACTCCTTCATTTGCCTATAATTCTTCCTATCTCACATTTTCCTACTTTTGCTTCTCATCCATTCTCGAATTTTCAAGAGGCCCATCATCCAGATTAACCTTTCTACCATAAATCTGAATCCAATCTCCTTCTTTCATCTCTAGCACCAAATTTTCTGTGTCTAGCAACTGTAAACGTCTTCTGTGGTTCCTCTTATACCAACTGCAGACTTATACAAGTCTATCCTGAAAGACTTACCTTGACATGGCTACTATTTTACAGCCTTGCCTTCTTTCAATAAAAATCTTTCATCTGTGACTACCTACTGTTATAATTTGTGTGTTGTTATACCTTCTATTGATTTTTTTTCCCTGAAACTTATCGTAAATAACTTACTAAGAAATCAAGAATTCTAATGTTGCATCAAGTCACATTTATTTATTTTTGTTTTTGTTGTATTTGCTTTTGGGGTTTTAAATTATTTGCCTAGCCCAATACCCAGAGGAGTTTTCCCTAAGTTTTCTTCTAGAATTTTTATTGTGTCAGGCCTTACATTTAAGTCTTTAATCCATCTTGGTTTAATTTTTGTATATGGTAAGAGATAGGAATCCAGTTTCATTCTTCTGCATGTGGCTCTCCAGTTTTCCCAGCACCATTTATTGAATGGAGGATCTTTACCCCATGGTATGATTTTGTCTGCTTTGTCAAAAATAAGTTGGTTGTAAGTGTATGTTTTTATTTCTGGTTTTTCTATCCTCTTCCATTGATCTATGTGTCTACTTTATGCCAGTACCATGTTGTTTTGGTTACTATAGCCTTGTAATATAATTTGAAGTTGGGTAATGTGATGCCTCCAGATTTGTTCTTTTTACTTCAGATTCCTTTTGCTGTTCATGCTTTTTTTCAATTCCATATGGAATTTAGGAATTTTTTTTCTAATTTTGTAAAAATTATGTTGGTATTTGAGGGGAATTACATTGAATCTGTAAATCACTTTGGGCAATATAGACATTCTAACAATATTGGTCTTTCCAATCCATGAGCTTGAGATGTTTTTCCGTTTGTTTGTGCTGTCAACAATTTCTTTCATCAGTGTTTTGTAGTTCTCCTTGTAAAGATCTTTTAGCTCCTTGATTAAGTATAACCCTAGGTAATTTTTTGTGTGTGTGTAGGTATTTTAAATGGTATTGAGTTCTTGATATGATTCTCAGCTTGGCTGTTATTGTATATGGAAATGCTATTGATTTGTGTAGATTAATTTTGTAACCTGAGACTTTACTGAATTCCTTTAATAATTCTAGGAGTCATTTGGAGGAATATTTAGCGTTTTCTAGATGTAAGATCATACCGTTAGCAAACAGAGATAGTCTGACCTCCTCTTCCCCAATTTGGATGCCCTTTATTTGTTTCTTTTGCCTGATTGCTGTGGCTAGCACTTGCAGGACTGTGTTGAATAGAAGTGGTGGCAGTGCGTATACTTGTCTTATTCCAGTTCTTAGAGGGAATGCTTTCAACTTTTCCCCATTAAGTATGCTGTTGGCTGTAGGTTTGCCATATATGGCTTTTATAATTTTGAGGTATGTTCCCTGTAGGCCTAGTTTGTTGACGGATTTATGAAGGGTCCTGGATTTTATCAAATGCTTTTTCTGCACCCGTTGCAATGATCATGTGGTTTTTGTTTTTAATTCTGTTTATGTGGTGAATCATATTTATCGATTTGCATATGTTGATCCATCCTTGCATCCCTATGATGAAATCCACTTGATTGTGGTGACATATATATATATATATATATATATATATATATATATATATGATGTGCTGTTAGATTGATTTGCTAGAATTTTGTTGAGAATTTTTGCATCTATGTTCATGAGGGGTATTAGTTTGTAGTTATCTTTTTTGTTGTGTCCTTTCCTGGCTTTGGGATTAATGTGACACTGGCTTCATAGAGTGAGTTAGGGAGAATCCCCTCCTTCTTGATGTTATATAACAGTTTCAGAATTTCAGTAAGATAGTTTCCAGTTCTTCTTTGCAGGTTTGACAGAATTCAGCTGAGAATCCATCTGGTTCTGGGATTTTATTCTGGGAGTTTTTTATTACTGATTCAATCTTGCTACTTGATATTGATCTGTTCAGGATTTCTACCTCCTCCTGATTCAAGCTTGGGAGATTGTGCCTTTCTAAAAATGTATCCATTTCCTCTAGATTTTCTAGTGTTTGTACACAGAGTTGTTTGTAATAGTCTGGAAAATTTCTACACAGCAAAGGAAATAATTAATGAAGTAAATAGACAACCTAGAGAATGGGTAAAAGCATTCACAAACTATACATCTGACAAAGAACTAATATCCAGAACTGCAAGGAACTCAAACAACTCAGCAAGAAAAAAACATATAATCCCACTAAAAAGTGGGAAATATACAGGAATAGACATTTTTCAAAACGAGATATGCAAATGGACAACAAACTTATGAAAAAATGCTCAACATCACTAATCATCAGGTAAATACAAATTAAAACTACAATGAAATGCCACCTTATTCCATTTCCTTATTCCAGTCAGAATGGCCATAATTTAAAAGTCAAAAACAACAGATGTTGGTGTGGATGCAGTGAAGAGGGAATGCTTATATATTGTTGGTGGGAATGCAAATTAATACAACCTCTATGGAAAATAGTATGGAGATTTCTCAGAGAACTAAAAGTAGATCTACCATTTGGCACAGCACTCTTGCTATTGGGGATCTACCTAAAGGAAAAGAATTCATTTTACCAAAAAGACACCTGCATTCATATGTTTATCACAGCACAATTCAAAATTGCAAAGATATGGAATTAACCTAAGTGCCCATCAACTGACAAGTGGATAAAGAAAATACGGTATACACGCACGTGTGCACACACACACATGCACACACACACAACCCCCATGGGATACTACTCGGCCATGAAAAAGAATGAAATAGTATCTTTTGCAGTAACTTGGATGGAACTGGAAGCCATTATTCTAAGTGATGCAACCCAGAAACAAAAAACGAAATTACTGCATGCTTTTAGTTATAAGTGGGAGCTAAGCAATGGGTATGCATCATCATGCAGAATGTCTTAATGGACATCGGAGACTCGGAATGGAGGTATCAGAGGGAGTGTGGAATGAAAAATTACTTATTGGGTACATGACAATGTACATTTTTTCAGGAGACAGATAAATTTAAAAGCCTAGACTTCTCCACTATGCAATTCATCCATGTAACAATAATCCACCTCTACTCCCTAAATCCACTTAAATAGAAATAAAAAGAAAAATAATTTTAATATTACAGTCTTCTATGACTAGGGTATATGAAGTTTGGTTTGATACCTCATTCAAGGAATAGATTTTCCCACCTCTATCTCTGAGAAAACAGGTCCCTGCCAACCCATGTCTCCCCTAAGTGTACAGTTCCATCAGCCACCACCATATTTATGTGTCTGTGTGAGTCAATAACACTTTAGGAAGGAAGTATGACATAGTGGTTAAGGTCATAATCTCTAAAATCAGAGAAGGTATATTCAAATCCCAGCCCTAGCACTTATTAGCTGTGTAAAGTTGGACAATTACTTTATCCTTTATGATTCACAATTTTCTCATCAAGCAATGTGAGTAATGATGGAACATACATTATAATATATTTGTAAAGATCAATTAGAACAAAATTATAAAGTAATTAATATTTTTAGTGTCAGGCTCAGAGTAAATGTTCACTAAATGCTACTGTCATTTTACTGTGGTTCTTGTTATTTCTGAAAAATAAGACAGTCCATGAAAGGTACTATAATATTAGGAAAATAATTAATTGAGCCATGTCCTTCTACCACTTTGTAAAGTATCTATGGTTTATCATTCATTGGAAAATGTCTCTCTCTCTCTCTCGGGAGTTTTCCATTGTCATTTCCTCTCCGACCACATACTAATCTGTTATCTTTTGAGGGTAGCCACACTAACTCACTGCCCATAGAGGAAAAAAAAAATTATGCCTTTTTTATAGGAGGAAGTGTGTGTGTGTGTGTGTGTGTGTGTGTGTGTGTATATATATATATATATATATTTTTTTTTTTTTTTCTTAAATCTTGAGTCCTACCAATACAAGTAAAACTTCAGACTTTAAACAAATTGGTATCACTGTTTCTTCATTTACAGCTTCCAAAGGGAATGGACTCAAGTTTAGGAGGAAATGTAGGTGTGCTTTTAGCTTCCGAGGTCAGGCGGGGTCGGGTGCGCTCGGGGCGGTGCGGCCGCAGACGTAGGTGTGCTTTTAAATACCAGTTCATTTCTCTGACTAATAAAATCTGTGAATTGGTAAATTCATTTAACAATCTCCTTAAGCAAACTTTGCAAAAATAATTAATGTTGTTCCTTTGACAAACACAATGCAATGCCATACTAAAGAAAGACTATTACCTATTAATGTAATCATGACTATTATTTTAATAATAATAAATGGGTATCTCTCGCCCCTTATTCTTATTTTGGGCTAAGAATCATTTGGTGTTTTAAACCTTTCCTATGAACCTGAAGGTATCAAAATTCTATAGCAGTGATAAATCATGATTATCACTATTTGTTGCTAGAGAAAAAGATAATAGCTTTGATTAAGTTGTGATTTGGGTTATTTTCATTATGTTAGCATGTTTGGTGGGAGGGATTTTCAATCAATCTTTCTAACATTATTGTTTATTGTAATCTCTTTGAAAATCCATCAACCTATACTACCATGACTTTCATGACATGACCCTATCCTGAATCTTTTTCTATATATCTAATGCCTCTATATCTTTTCTTGGTTTTTACCTTTTCATCTAAATCATCATTGTCCCTCAAAATGGAATAAGGAACCATTTCATCCTTCTTAAGATTTGACCACTGTTTCAGAGGTCTCACCTAACTCCTGCAGGTTTTCTCATCATTTCTTTCTAAATGAGCATGTTAAATCTATGTCATAATCCCTATCATGAGCTCAAGTCTCACATTTCCAACTTGTTTCTGGCCATTTCATTTCTCGTTTTGATATATGTATAAAGAAAATAAAAACTACCCAGAGCCTAAAACTGGCTCCATCTCCTATGCCAGGTGCTTAAGGTGAAGGGCAACGTTTCTGTCTCAAGTTTCTCCTACTTATGCCAAAAGTACCACTGTCAATCTGAATAAGAATTTGAGGTCACAGATATTTCATTTTCTTGGCTTTTCTACAACTATTCATATACATAATTTTTTTCAATGATTTCTCAAATCCATTTCTACTTTCTTTACTTACTGTGGTCCCTACACTTAAATGGTGAAAGAGAAAGACAGTCCTCCAGTTTCTTTTTGGAGACACACAATATATGTTATTTTATTATTCTTTTTTTATTGGATGGTCCATTTTTTTTTGGCAATTTTCAATCATTTCTTCTTTTTTCACTTAGTTATATGATAAATTCCAAATTCCTTAGTCTCATATTCTAAATCCTCCATAATTTGTCAAAACCATTTACTTCTAATTTTATAGTCAAATATTCTGAAGCAATCACATCCTTACATCTAATTTATACATTGCATACCCATCTGAATGTGTTTTGTATGATCTCATCGCCTTAAATTTGTACTTGTCTTTTAAATCACCTGTAAAGCATTCTTTTCTATTCCCCCCAAAGTCATTCCAAAGACCATGTTCAAATTTTACTTCCTCTATTAACCTTTCTTTGATCATCATGGCAAAGTTGCAGTTAACATACATCCATCTGAAACTCTGTCTTTCTGAGGAAGCTTTTAAAATTTGATATTCTTTTTCACATCTTTTTTTCTTCATCTCAGTATCTTCCCCTAGAGCAATGACTATCAATGATAGTCTTAAGTTTTGAATGATTTAGGGTAAAGAGAATATTTACCCATATTCTAGAAATGGTATAATTTTGAATATTGATAATTCTGTCAGGGTTCTTCATGTTATGAATGTGGAACTTATCAAACAGAAATGACTTTGACTCTCTGAAGTATCTAACATAGACTTTAGCATGCCCATGTTCTTTTAGCATTGGACTTATTTAATTGCAAATGTTAATCTCTTTCATGGATAACTTTACTTATTTATATAAACAGAATATCTTCTTTTGCTATCATTCTGCCCTCCATGTGAAACTATTGGTCTATTGAGAATATTTTTATTAATTTTTAACTGTCAATTTTGAAATAATTATAGGTTTACAAAAGGTTGCAAATAAAGTATAGAGAGGCCCTTCATACCCTTTGCCCAGTTTCATTTTTTATATCTATAGTACATTTTACAGTTTTTGCCTCTATAGTACAATATTAAAACCAGTAATTTGGCGATGATAAAATGTGTGTGTATAGTTCTAAGTCATTTTATTGCATGTGTAAAGTTTTATAACCACCATCGAAATATACAACACTTTTAGTGAAGTTTAAAAAGCATTCCTCCCTGGAAATCCCTCATTGGAAGTTCCTTTACCATCCCTGTTTACAATAAAAATTTAAAATATATTTTCTTTAGATATTGAGAACTACATTGGACAATGTGACAACCTTTGTTTCAAAAGCCAAATATAATTTAGAAAATTCAAGGGAAGAAAAATCTATTGTATTTACTCATATTTTTTGCTCTTTTTGTTCTTCCTTTCTGCTGATTTAAGAC
>RJWJ010008116.1:0-54665 GCA_004363605.1 Indri indri | reverse complement strand
AAATAAATTTGAGACTATGTAGTGAAATGGCTTATGCATTTCCTTATGGCTCTGTTTCAAGCATTATATTATACACTCTGAATCAGAAAAATCCTCTGACTGTCAAAAACCTAAAATGGATGAAAGGCAAAAAAATAAAGAGATTTGACTGAAAATGTTTGCTCTCATGCCTCCACATGTTATAAATATAATACCTATACCTAATACCTATGATATATATACACCATACACACATACCATGCTTTTTATTGATAAAGGAACAAAAGGCATGAATGCCAATTCTTACTGTTAATGAAAAGGAATCACAGATGAAGCTCTTGTAGTAGCTGCAAACTTTGAAATGTCATTACAGAGCTCCATAAAGCATCATATTTATGATAAAAATACATTCACCTGTGGAAATGAAGCAACATTGTCTGCCAGAACAATTGCTATATTCAGTTGTTATTACCCAGGGTTTTAATGAGCATAAGTAACCATGTACTTTCATGCTCCCTGTGCCACAGCCAAACAGCAGAAAAGATAACTGCATTCGTGAGACAGTCTCTGTGCTGCCTTTGAGAGGTAAATTAAAAAGATGCACGTTTTGCTTTCTCCCAGTCTAATGCGTGCTTTTTACTAAGAATTCTGAAGAAAAGGAGAGAAGGTACAAAATAAATTTAGGCTGATGATTATTAGAAACATAACTCTGGTTACAGAAGGGTTCAGTAACTTCCCAGGAATTTTATAAAAACTGAAGCAAACATGGTGTATTTCGACAGTATCTTAGGGAAGTAGGTACACTTGTTTAGTAAATTAATTAGATGACATTCTTCTTAGTAAAATTTTCATCACATTTGTCTGTTAAAGAATACTGTGAATTAGTAACATAAATACAATTATGTAATCCCTGAGAAACAGATTTCTTTAATAAAGGAATCAATTCACTAGGTACCAATGATGCCATATAACAGACTAACATGAACAAATGGAAATACAACAGCTATTGTTTAATCTCATGCCTTTATTGTTGAAGTAGATTAAAAGTGAATTTCAGAGAAAAGGAAAATAATTATTGAACTACTGTTTTTTCTTTTGCAAATTGAGTTGTTTCTTTTCTAGGCTTCATGAAAACTGTTACAATCAGAATTTATTTATGAATTATATTTACCCACTTTCAAAAAGTCCAATTTCTATACTCGCTAGGGCTGGTAGATAGTCAGATATTAGCAGTACTTCTTAGGCAAAAGTCAAAGGTAGGCAATAAAATTAATTCCTTCTTAAGGTTAGATAAATTACTTTTCCCCTCCTTCCTATAATTACTAAATCATTGAGTACCTTGAATGTTGCCTATCTCTAGAGAATAGTCAGGCTTTAATGGATGGGGTGTTATTATTTTTTAAGGATTACAGGTAATTTAGTAGTAAATTTAAATAATAGGCAAAATAGACTGACTTTTTAGCAGCTTTTTGCAGAAGTAGCAGTTTTCTCACAAAGATCTGCGTAGCAAAAATCTCCCACGCAATGTAAAGCTTGAGTTAGTTTTGGGTATGATGAATCTTAATTAATTCATTTAATAACTTGCTAAGAGTCATTTTTAGTATTTATTATATTCAACTGATTTGAAGAAGAAAAAGCAAGGTAGTAACATAATCAATACTGTATTTTCTGGAATTATTTTTTTCAATGGAAACTTCCCCACCCATGGGTTGTGATGGATTCCTAATGAATGCTTCTATGCAATAATAAATAATAAGATCAGATAACATTTGAGGGCTATGAGTGACGCACTAAGCTCAGTGCTTTTGGAATGGGTGATGGCATTACCCCTATTTTATTGTGGTAACAACTAAGACCTAGAGCAGTCAAGTGACTGGTTCCCTTACCACATAGCTAGTTAGAGGGATGGCCAAAAGTCTGACATTACTTTGGTATACTGCTGTTGTCACAAGCTTTTACGTTTTTGTCTGTAGTGGTTCATTTTGCTTTTAAACACAAGTACATCTGTTAAGACTACTTCTATTGAACTGAACACTCCACTTTCAAAAAAAGTTACACAGCATGTTACAATTTTTTTTAAATGTTTAAATCTTAACACATGGACCTACATCAAATACATCTGTTACAAAAGGATGAATTGTGTAACATAACGCCAAGAGGATAGTAAGTTTAAAGCCTTAGAGACATATAATGAGCTATCAGAATCAATTGCAGGATCTAGTTTTTGCAACACACTGAAACTCTTATGAGTGTTTCATGAGATGAAACCTCATGGTTCAACATTTGAGACATTGCTAAGTAGCTACCTATTTCTTTCATAAAATCTGTTAGTCAATAAATTTCTTTAAAGTAGGAATTATGAAAATTTAAACCACAATTCAAGAACAATGAACGAACACTAGGGAAGGAATTTTTTATTGTTGTTTTATAACAAAGTAAAAGGATAAGTTGAATCATAACAAGCCTATTTGTCTTTGTTTTCACCTTGAATTTCCTCTGACTACTGAGGAAATGTAATCTCAGCACTTCATTGGTGAATCCAAGAAGCCCACTCTTCTTATGGGATGTCCTTTGTGGACTGCATAAATTTCTAAGTTATCATAATAACAATGTTTTATAATTTACAACTTTGCATCCCATGCATTTGTAATGTAATCCTCAAAATATTTCACTCTAGCAGTTGAGAGAGGTTGCCCCTGATATTCCAGATGAGAAAATGCAGGCCAAGATCATGTAATACATTAGTGTAGTTCATCGACAAAGTCTCCGATGCAAATTTAGGTAGCAATATTTAAAATCACTTGCTATAAACCTCCCTCTTTTCCTCCCCCCAGGTGTGTGGACTCCTTAATAAAGTCATTAATATGTTTACTATCCACACCTAAAGTGTGAACTCTTGATAAGGGAACTTCAAATGTTTACCTCAATGTTTCTCAAAGCATGGTCCCTGGACGGCAGCATCAGTATCACCTGACACCCTCTAGAAATGCTAAATCTCTGGTATTCCTGATGTACTGAATCAAAAATTTTGGTGCTGGGTCACATAAGTCTGAATGTGATAAGCCTTCCAGGTGATGTAACTACAGTTTGGGGACCACCGATGTGCACCCTATAGGTGCTTAATTAGTGTTAGTTTACACATATGCACACTCTTACATGCATCAAATTATCTATATTAAAGTATTTAAAAGAAAATTAGATACTATAATAAGTAGTCAGGGTTATTATTGGCATTCATTGTATTAACAGTTTGTTTTTTTATTTTTTCCTTGAGGTTTTGTTGCTGTTGAGCAAAGAGATATTTAAGGAAAATTGCATTTTGTTTTAAGGATTGAAACACAATCTCACTAGAAGAGTACCCACGTTGCACAGATTATTAACATATTCTTTTGAACAATAGTAAGGAGTAAAATTAAAAGAAGAACAGATTGAGAGGGAAGGAAAAATTAAAAATCATAGGCTGCCAGGCCTTGTTGTTAACAAATATCACTTTTAGATGTATTGAACTTGATGGCTAGGATGTTGGTTGAAAAAGAACAAAGAAAAAGTTCCATCTGATTTTTTGTTGTTGTTGTTTTTCATAGTCATGAGTTTAGTTTGGATTAGGGGAAAACAAACAAAGGTGGGATTTTTAAGAAAACACCTGAGTTGATGATTTCTCAATATGTGAAATGATTCTCACTGACGGGTTAAATCCAGTCCATTCGACCCCTAGTGAAAAGGGTACTTTCGAGTTTCTAAAGGTGTTCATTGACTTAATCCATAGTGAGGACCCAGATAGTCCTACATAGACTGCATATCTCTTAGCTTCTGATAATTAGAAGATAAAAAGACATCCATATGTCACGGTCATTGAGTAAGAAATGGGGAGTTCTTGGAATTGAGATCTGTAGAGATCTGAGGCCTGAGATGTTTAAGGGTACGGTCAAGGAGGTGAGCCAGCTAATTTCTGCAGTGATCCTGAAGAACTGAGTTCTCACTGTAAAGGTGACAGTAGAGCCTACAAAGTAAATATTAGCTTTTCAGAAAGTCAGGGAGGAAGGAGTCAAGAAATGATCTGGGGTAGCTGAACATTTTCCTCTAAAGCTAAACATCCTTTACGTCTTGTTTCCTCTAAAGGACAAATGTCTACCTCACTAATAAACACATGCTTTATTCCCTTATAATTCCTCCCACTTCTAGTGGAGCAACTTTTTATTGACTAGAAACTATGGTTGTCTGTAGCTGTCTGATGAGGATCAGTCAGCATTGTTTAAACTGTCTTCCTAACTGAACTGTTTTTTGTTGTTGTTTTATTTTTTGAAAGTAAAAATCTACTGGAGTGTTTCTGTGTAGGAAGCTTATAAGAACAGACTTTTCTGGTTACAGTGTTGGGGACAGGTAAAACAGTTTGAAAACCACTTTTCTAGATGGATCCAAGGTTACTTTCAGTGTCTAAGTGATGCCAATTCTTTATCAACTGTCTATTACGTACATGACATTAGGCTACTATGTATAGTATCTCTGACTTTCACAATAGCCCTGTACTTTAGGGATCAATAATACAGTTGCATAAGTTGAGGCCACTGAGTTTTGGAGGGCTTCAGAAATTTCCTTAAGATCACACACCTGGATTTCTAAACTATATTACTCTCCTTGACATTCCCCAGTAAAACACTGAGCTATATCTTCTCAAACATTGTTTCTGGCAGTTGACAGATGAAGATCAAATTTCAGATCTGTACTGTCATTTATGAAGAATTTCTATACTCATATCAAATTCTTGTGAGGCATGGCTAAACACCCCTGAGGGGCATCACCAAGAGAGAGGGCATAGCTCTACAATTAAGGTATGCATAATCTAATTGGAGAGAAAGAATAGAAAGATAGAAAGATTACAAGGAATTTTTGGCCAAGAAGAGACTAGAGAAATAGAGGAATTTTGAAGGACAGAAAAATCATTCTGGACTAGCATGGATGGCTTATGCAGAAGATAGAAATTGATCTTTGCCAAAATTAAAGAGTAGAATAGTTCAGAGCATAGGGTCTAGAAGCATACTGCCTGGGTTCTCATCCTCTGGAATTACTAGCTGTGTGCCCTTGGGAAAATAATTTAATGTCCTTGGGCCTCAGCCTTCTAGCCTTTAAAATGGTAAGGACCTGCCTTATGATTGTGGCAGGGATTAAATAAGGGAATGTCTGTGAAGGGATTAGCACAGAAACTGGAGTGTAATGCATTTGGTAAACACTGTCCTGTTAGAGTTCTTATCATCACAGCTGATGTTATATTAATAAAAGCAAGAAATAGTTCTGAAGGGAGTTGAAAATTTTTGTTATTTGCAGAACCTGAGGAACCCAGAGCTCAGTTTTAAATCCATAGGTAGTGAAGTGTAGGCAAGGGAAAGGACCATGTTCCAAAGACTGAGGTCCTTGGAAGGATCCCAGACCAAGCCTGAGGTACATCTCCTTTCATCACAGCTGTTACCCAGGGAAGTGCTTTGAATGAATTTGTATAAGAAACACTAATATCAAAATCAAACTGCAGGTAAGGATATGGGGGGCAGAGATTAAATTACACATGCTAGGCATCAAATGTAATGCTTCTGCTTGGAGGTATGACTTTGGTCTGTAAAGAGGTAAAGAGTATTCATCTGGTCTGACAGTCATGTTGTCATTGCTTTCCTCCTGGGCATATTTCTCAGGACTTTGTGTATTTTTGTGGTGTATGTGCACGGACCTGAGAATGTGCTGAGAACATAAGACCTTGGACAAATTAAAAATATATGGCTATTCAGCATTCCTTTAAAATGTGAATTATTTTAAAAAGTAATATTTCAGAAAAATGACACCTGTAGATTTTATCTTAAGGTATAGCCTATAAATTCAAGACTTTGTGATGTCCAGTTCATTTGTCTCCTTTAATTGCCTTAGGAAATAACCTTAATTTCCTATATTCACCACATTCTTTCTGGGTAAAGGTGTTTATAAGTTTCAGAAGAATGCAAAAACTGCCCCCCCCCAATAGATTCAAGCTCCTTATCCTTTGACCAAACCCTTGGCTTTGCATCTATATTTGGAATTTAGCAATTCCCAGTTTCAATAAAAATACAGTTACCCACATTCTTGCAATTGTTCATATTCATTGCCTTTCATTGTCATTTAATATTGTGAAACAAAAATCTAGTGATTTAAATGGAATTCATCATTGACATACAGCCCATAGAAGTTATCTGTGAAGCTTAAGTATAACATGAAACAGAGTGCACTACTGAACAAATAAATGGTACTCTCGCCACTCTCACAAGAATGGGCTCAATCTTTGTGCAGCCCAAAAGGTAATATATGAAGTTTTAAGACCATCAGGATTTTAATGGTAGAGCTTCTGAAATGCTAAACATCTTCTGAAACTCAAATTTGAGTTGGAAGATACCTTAGATATCAAAAATTAACCCCCTTTGTCTATAGTCTTAGGACTAATAAAAATGGAAATGAGCTCTAGATGTTTAGGGACTCTATTTAAATATATCGAGATACTTTAAGAGTCTTTGATTTAAAAGAGAGAGAGAAAGAGAAAATATTAATATTAAATGAAAGATGCAATCTTTTATTTACTCATTCTCTGAATCTCCTACTTGTGCTTTATGTTTTCTATCAAAACAGCTTAGTCCAGAGACAACAGTAAAAAATTATAAAAGCAGCAGGAATATTTTCCTGTATTGACTTCTCCCCTAATACTTATTTGAATTAATTTAACATGCCTTTTAAAAAGTTTTCATAATTTTTGATCATAAAAGTAATGAGTTTATAAAATATATGCCTACAAAGATTTTAAAAATCGTTTATAACCCCACTACCAAGAAAGAATACTTTGAACATTTTGGACTTCATTCTTTCTTTTCCTGAACATTTTAAAAGGTAAAATCACATTGCACTGCTTTTTAAATATCATGCTCAATTCTGAATGTTAATTATGTGTTTATAGTTGGTATGTGCTTTTTTGTTCTTCTTAAGGTTTTATTTTGGGTCAATGTGGCTGGATTTTGTTTTCATTTTCTTTTGAGCATTTCACTTATATTGTAATATTAGTGTGCCTTTTCTTCCACCCCTTGTCTTCTAATTTTTTTCTGTTCATTTTTGCTATTAAAAAATAGTTTCTGTTCTTGATGTTCATATTCTCCTTGGCCCATGCAACTTAATACCGTGAACTAGAATATTAATACTTTGTATTCATGTTTCATGAATACTTTGAGTAGGAAGCTGTTATGCATGCCCTTTGTTAACAGGGCTGATTAAATTGGAATAGAAAGTAGTGATGAGAGAATTGGTGTCTTTCTAAAGATGTGTTCAACAGTAATGCATATCTAGTGGTTGACTTGGCACGCCTTCAGAGTCTTTGCCTTTTACGTTTCTCACAATTTTCGTGATGACGGTCTGGCATTCTGTTTTAGTACTTATATGTTTCACTCAGTCGAGTCACTAGTAGCTTAAAATTTATGGAACAATTATGCTGATTGATTTTAATTGCTCAGCAGAATCATTTCGAAAAAAAATTAAATGTTGGCAAGCTTGATTTATTTACAACCACATCATTAATATCTCAGAGAATTAGTTAAGTAGGCACTTGATTTCTCTTCCAGATGAGATCTTAAGGCAAATACATTCATAGCATTGGGGTGAGCAGATTTGTACTGCTTCTATAAACTGATATTCAATTGTTATTAATGTTTGAGAAAATGTGTTAGTCCATGTGGTAAGCTACCCAGCAAAGTTTTCAAATTTTAAGATAAACTTCATAATCTGATACCCACAGTATAGGTAAGCTGTCTTCTGATAAAATCTTCTTTCCAAAGCTTTTCTTATTAAAAGTAAGCAATTTTATAACCATTTAGAATATTCCTATGACTTCTTTTATCAATAATGAAGTGGTGTCCATCCATTCAGACTCCTCAAAAGTATAACTTTATTCATACTTGACATATAATTTGAGCTTGTCATTTAAAATTGGCCCTTACTGTGTTCTCCATAGCCTTTTCAGGGTTCTCCAAGCTTCATTTTTTGAAGTAGGATGATGGTATTGTAACTAAGATCTACGGAAGACCAAAAGATTGGCTAAGAGTTCTGTGGATTTGGCCATGGTGGAGCAGCTGTGAACTTTGAACTGCAGCACCATGGTATTTAGAACGTCATAAAACATACTTTATTTCTCATAACAGATTGTTCAGAGCATAGAGAATATTGATAGAAAGGTATTGATGGAGGTTATTGATAATATGGGAAGATTTGTAAATAGTGTTCTTGCCTCAAAATTTTTTAATTAAATGTGGCCATGAAGTCCAGTGGACAGTCAAAAAAAATATGGGAAATAAAGATTTCAGAAGACATATTAAGGAATATAAATATAAAAGCAAATTTAGCTAGGTGATGTAGTTTGAATATATGTCCCCTCCAAATCTCATGTTGAAATTCCATCCCCAGCGTTGGAGGTAGGGCACAGTGGGAGGTCTTTGGGTCATGGGGGCAGATCCCTTAATGAATGAATGGCTTTTTACCCTCTGGCAATAGTGAGGGAGTTCTTGCTTTATCAGTTTACCCAAGAGCTGATTTAAAAGATCCTGACACCACTTCCCCTCTCTCTTGCTCCTTCTCCTGCCATGTGATGTGCATGTTTCCCTCTGCCTTCCCCCTTGGTTGGGTGGGAGCTTCCTGAAGCCCTCACCAGAATTAGATGCTGGTGCTACAGTTGCACAGTCTGCAGAATTGTGAGACAAATAAACCTCAAATTACTCAATTTCAGGTATTTCTTTCACAGCAATGTCAAATGGACTAACATACTAGGTATATGAGGGACTGGAAAATAGGGAGGTCTAGGTAGTACCAAAGCATGTGGGTGCATTTATTAATACAAATCAATCAAGATAAGAACTATACATATAATATCTAATGCATATGGCATTTAATGTAATTCATACATAGTAGAAGTGATCTAGCTTTTGAATAAAGTAAATTTGATAAAAAGGAATATTATGGACAAGAAGAAAAATGAAGAAACCTTGAATACTTATATAGCATAAGGCTGTTTTATTGTTCAGACTCTTTGGTTCAACAGAATATTTTAGTGTATATCGATTAGAAAATGTCTTGTTAAATATGAATTTATCTGAAATTTTAAATCCCAAGTAGCTCGTTATTGGCATAATTTCATCAGCACTTATTTTATTCCTCTTACGAGAAATCTTAGTAGCTTTGGAACTCACTGATAATTTTTTAAAGGCTCGTATTTTTCTGTTAGTGTTAATATTTTTCTCCTTAGAATTTCAAATGACTACTTAAAGTATTAATGTACTTCATTAATTATTTCACCTTGAAATGATTTTCAAGTATCTTAGCAAATTGTGAATATAACATCGAGCTCATTTGAATCACACAAACTTGCCAGCATATAGAACTTTTTTTTTAGGATTTTTTTTGTTTTTGTTTTTAAAGGGGTTATATATCATGAGAATCTTTTTTTTAATTCATTTAAAATAATTCTATTGCATAACTTGGAGGAGAAATTAGCTTTTTCTATTTTGACTATACTTCAAAAGCACTGTTAAAGAATTCTTGGAAATAGATTGAAAAACTCAGAGGCAGACAAAATATATAAGATGACATGAGGAATTGGAATGATTTCCCACTTTCCCTTTCAACCTTCCCCTACCCTCAGCATATTCCAGTGCGAACTCTACTCACCTGGGAAGTAGACTGGGGAATGAGGGCAAGAGACATGACTTTAGACCCAAGTTTGAATGGTAACTCTGTTGCTTGGGCATTGAGACTATTTAACCCATCTAAATCTAAATTTCTAAAATAAAACAGTATAAAATTTATTAACTAATAAGTAGTATTAAATAGATACTTAATGAATGTTTATACTTTTCATTTTTACACAGCACAAGGTAGGAGCAGACAAAATGGATACATACTCTAAAGGAGGAGAATCGAAATCACCTAAATCAATAGTGTTTTGTGCCCATTGGCTCCATCACACCTCCTTATCCAGGCTGGATAAGGATACCAAGTTAATTCTATTCCTTTCTAACCTTTTCTAAAAGAGGTATCTGGTTATGTCACTTGCTCTGACTCCCCAGCATAACCCACAGAGCTCCCCAAACTGTGGCTTCAACTGAGGTAGCACAGTGGCAGAAGCATGGTCCATGCGGTACATGGTCCCCAGCATCAGCCCATTTGTGTTGGATGTTGACTGTACTTCAGGCCTTAGCAAGTTGCTTAACCTCTCCAAGCCTCAGTTTTCTCATTTATAAGGTAGGAACAATAAGGAATATTTCCCGGGTGTGGTGAGCCTTAAATAAGGTAATATTAATATATGTTAAGTGTAGAATGTCATACCAGATAAAAATATGAAATCAATAAATGGTGATTGTTATGATGACTTTGTGTCCCAGGATAACCATCTTAATTATCTCATAACTTGAGAAACAGATTTCTAAATATCCCTGAATGTTTTCTGGTTTGGGCGCCTCTGTGCAGTGTATTCTGTCCATTTGGAATGCTTTCCATGTAAAAATGTCTTTCTATCCATTCTCTCTGCCTATTAAAATCACACCAACTTTTAAAGGTCCCACTCAATTTCTTCCTCCTTTTCTCTAGTTTCTTTTATCATTTGTATCACGTTGTGAATGGTGCTAATGTCTTCTTCACTAAGTCATCAGTCTTTATAGGTCTAAATTACGCATTAATTAACTTCTTCCACATTCCATTTTTCAACATGTCTCAGAAAACTTGTGTTGAACTGCCTGGAGGTGAGAGACAGTACTTAGGGAACGAAGAATTCAACGTGCGATAAGTCTCCAAAAATGTTGCCTTCTTAGAAGCTAAAATACTGACATAGAGGCATTTGTGCAACTAAACTATGGAGATTTCTTAGCAATGATGTGTTTGAAATATCCATGATTACGTCATATGGCTTTGTAATACTCTTTTGCAGGGTCTCAAATGATCAGAAGGAAATATCTGCAGATACCATGATAATGTGTTTTTTAATTTATTTTTAATTATTTTTATTTTTAATTATTATGGATACACAATTGTACATATTTAAGGGGTACATGCGGTGTTTTGATACAGGCATACAGTGTGTAATGATCAAATCAGGGTAACTGGAATATTCATCACCTCAAGCATTTATCATTTCCTTGTGTTAGATAATGTTTTTATTTATATACTTAAGTTTTGACGTTACTTTTAAGTGTTTCCCTCCTTCATCTTGATATTTAGCTAGTTAGAAAAACTAATAATCTAAGCACATTTAGAAGATAAGATTTTCCTTTGACGCATGAAAATGGAGGAAGAGGAGCTGTCAAATAATTACATCCCTTAGCTTTGTTTTTATCTTATTCTACCAGTGACTCTGAAAATATTGTTGGTACATGAAATGATGAGGTTGGAGTAATTTTGACAGATGAGCTGACTGAACTTGCTAATGATATAAAACCTTTGCTTGGAGTAGGCCATGAAATGAAACAGAATTCGGTAATAACGGTTTCAACCTGCACTTGCTTTTTTGATGCTCTTTTATGTGGAACAGCAAATTGCCAAACCTGTGTCCTTCCACCTGAGCCTGTTAGCAGTCTCCACGTACAAAAGCGATCATTGTCTTTCCTAAAGGTCATCTACTTTCTTTCCTGTGCTCTTGAAGAGATATCACATTTTATTTTAATTGATAATTTTTAATGTATACCCTTTTTGAATCAAATTCTTATTGTTCAGCTGCTATCTATAAGCCCCCCTGTGAGACTAAACACAGACTTCCTCTATGAGTTAACCCCAGAAATTTAGGAATGTGCCCTATAAATTTATGCCCCTTCAATTGAGTGAACAAAAAGTGCTTTTCCAATGTGAATTGTGATGCCTGCATATTCTTTACTTTGTACAGAATGCCATAGTCAGCTCTTTCTTTATTGGAAGCACTTTTGTTGTTGTTCTGTTATTTTTAAGTCCCCCAGCTTCTGTCTGACAATATTGCTTCTTTCTTTTAAGATAGAGATAATTAGTACTGATTAGCAAAGAGACATATGTAGTAATAATTTTACGTAGGAAAATTGAGCTTAAGGCTGTCTGATATTATTAAGGAATACTGCCAAAAGATTTCTTAGATAAATAGAAAATCTAATACCTGCCTTTCACTCAAGGTTTATAGTGACATTGACTTTCTTAATACTGAGGTGCCTTTTTAGCTACATTAGTAGATGTTAATTGCCTTTTATTTTTATTTTTTAATAAAGAGCATATAGTGTCCTGGTTATCCTCTTTACATTCGTGGTTGACCATAGTTACATTGATAAACATCTGAAATATTTCCTTTGGGATCCCAATTATTGGAAAGAAACCACTTGAAATTCCTCATAAGATTAATGGTCATCAAGCTTCTTACCTTGAAGATTTTCTTGTTTTGAATAACAAATCTCCCCCTGAACTCATTTGCCGTAGTGGCTGTGTATCAGAGCTTAGAAGTAATTAGATTGCTTTGCAGCATAGTTTCACAAACCTCACTCAGTGTATAGATTCTTAAATAAACAATAAGAAAATTATATTATGAAGAATGACAGCTCACATACAAATCCCCTAGTACAATAAAAAGTGATTAAGGATGTTCAAGTGAGACAGGATTCCTAAGTACGTACCTGTAAGGCTGTACTAAAATTTTGTATTGTTACTAAATAAATATCAGAACATGCCAAATTACATTGTTTGCTTTTGTTATTATTTTCTGTATATCATGTGAGCTACCAAAGAACTTCTTTGGAAACAAAGGAGGCATGGGGACACTTTCTTGTCTTTCGGGACTGATTTGAACTATGTTCACACTTTCTTACAGCTGAAAGATAAGAGTAGACACTATTAGTGTCACACTACGTCTTAAATGTGCTGTAGTGTGGCAGCTTCCTAACAATGATAACTTTTGGTGTTAGCAGCTATTCACACTTGTTGACAATGCACTGCAAGACAGAGGGTCTCCCCAATCAGGCTTCCCTGTAGGCAGCAGTTCTTGCGAACAAGGAGCCTCTTTCATCTCTTCATTTTATAAATATGTTAGGCACCCTCATTTATCAGCTTACCCCTCCAATTTCTTGAAGCCCATCTCCAAAGTGACCCCCTTGGTCTTTTAATTCTTAAGTACATCATTTAAAAATACAGTATTATTTTTGTTTGTGATAACACGTAAGATCTACCCTCTTACCAAACGTTTACGTATAGAGTATGGTATTGCTAACTGTAGGCTAGGCGCTAGGCTGTACAGTAGCTCTCTAGGGCTTATTCATCTTGTATAACTGAAACATTATACCCTTTGACTGATACCTTTCTATTTTTCTTCCCCCAAGTCCCTGGAAACCACCATTCTACTCTTCTATGAGTTTGGCTATTTTAGACTCATCACGTAAGTGGTATCTTTTTTTTTTTTTTTTTTTTTCCAGATCTAGACCTGCAGAATAAGTGGTATATTGTAAATGAGAGGGCAGGATGAAACTTGTGGAGACTATGTGTAGGTTTATGGCATAAATGGTGTGGTGGTTTCACAATTGTATACTTATATCCAAACTCGAAAAGTTGTGTACATTAAATACATACAGCTATTTGTATGTCAATCATACCTTAATGAAGTGGTTTGAAAAATATACTGAGCTTTGCCAGAAATGGAGAGTGGCATTTCTAGTGTTTCATGCTTTTGAATGACTGCATGTGAATAGCCCTCCATCTTTTTTGAGTAATCTCAAAATTGAAATAGTTTTTGGAGAAAAGTGATCCATTCTCTACTACTTGAGCCTTTCATTTAAGGAGTAACAAAGCTTTAACTTTTCAAGTCAATGCTGAGTAAGGAAATATTTAGCTTACTTAGTATACTTTAACATCATCAACAACTTAAGGCACATTGACTTGGAATAATTTAATCTTACCTAAAAAAATGATTTTACTTCCTAAATCATTAAACTCAATTCAACAGAGTTCAGTGTACTGTTATTCTGTCTTTCTTAAATTCTGCAGTGAGGTGGTTATTTTTTCTGCAGAATATTATCCTTCAACAGGTAGGTGATCTGTCTTCAAAGTCCAATTAATATTCATATTACCACAAGGCTTTTTGCTCTCTTTTCCACGTTTGTTAAAGGGCATCATTAGATCTTGTGAGGGTGTTAAACAGCATTTACTAGATGCAAAGAGTGCATGGATCAATAACTTGAATAGTAGGTTGAAAGAGGAAAAGCAAAAATGTAGAGTTAAAAGTGCATAAACTTTATAAATACTGCCAAACCAGTAACACTGGTTAAGACATTAAAATATAATCTTATAATATTTAGAATTTGAACTCCTAAAGCTTAAAAGTTCTAAACTTCTGCATCCTGCCATTTTTAAAAATAAGAGTACATTTTTGAAATGTGAATTTTAAATCTGGCATCTTTTTGTTAGATGTCATTATAACTTACTGGGATGTTTTGAATTAGAGAGTGCTTTTTTGAGGGACATTTTTGGTATTTTGCATTTATTAATATATAAACATCTTGAAGAGTAGAATTATATTTTACGAGTGTGAACTTTAGAGTTAAATAAAATAAATATCAAAGTAGAAATTAGTAGGGGCCAGAGACAAGATGTGAAAAATTAATATGAAGTTGTGGTAGAGGTAGATGTGGCTCCCAATAGTCTCTGACTCTTGAAGATGTCCTGGACCTAGTGACTTGCTACTAATGAATAGAATACAGAAAAAGTGAAAGAAGAACCAGATTACTGAAAATGGATCAAACAATCAAGAGACTCTTAAGGAGTTTGCCTCACCAATAGGGAAAAGCAGTGGAGCTTGTAATTTATTGGCATGTAGTTTCTGAGAATGTCTCCCTGCCAAATGAAAGCAGTACAATTGGAAACAAATTAGAAATCACTTTATGGCAGTTATAATGCATATAAATTCAAAAAGTGTTTGGGTTATTTTTAGGTTTATTTCAGTTCCTAATATTTGGAAACTGTGGAGAGTGTAATGAATCAGAAACAGCTGAGCATCTCTACTGTTAATATAGTTGTAAAAATAGACAAACAGCTTTCTTTTTAATTCAACTACCATGTATGGAGTGTCTGTTTCCTACAATGTATTGATAATACATGGTTCTAGGGTTAAAATAAGACTACATTGTAATCAATGCAATTAGTAAGAAAATGTTCATCATCTAATTTGAATTCTTTACAACACATATGATAAATGCCGAGTCAGCCTTGGTTGACATAGTCACCCGTGGGCCCAGCCTCGCCTAAATGCGTGAAATGTTGACAGCAGTCTGAATGGTTTTCTCAAAATTGATTCTTATAGTTGTGATCATTCTTTAATACATGGAGGTTGAGCTTTGCCTATAACATTTTAACATGACACTTCTCTAGATATACTTCAGTCATTGTAGATTTTTTAATGTACGACAAGGTTTAATTCTTAACTAATGCCCTTTAAGAGCTTTTGGGTACAAGCTAAATCAGTACAACAGTAGAAAGACATTTTAATAAAAAAGTACGTAGCATTGAAAGTGTGAAAAACTCGTTACATTTCAGGAATTAGATTTCTTTCTTAATATAATTGGAATGGAAGTATTTTATTTTATTTGGCTGGCGACAGCACTCTGAACCAGCTATGTAGTAGACTTTGACATCTATGTTTACCACCAGATGTTTGTGCAGACCTACACATTGGCTTGAAATATAATCATGCTTTGAAGTGTTTAACAAGGATTCTAATCTTTGAATCTACTGTCCAATACCAAGCAGTGTGCGATTACATGAAAGCTATGTGACATTAAAAATTTAAACACACACACACATATCATCTAGACAAACTAGAGAATAAAAATATTTGCCTGGGAGCCCTGCAGAGGGTGTTCTACAGCTTAGACCTGGATTGGCTCTGTGTGTTCAACTTTCTCTGATTATCGTAGGGATTCAGGTTGCATTCTTCCTCGACAGCTCATCCTCTTCAGGTTTTCTCTGTAATATGTCAAGAGTGAACTGCAATCTCCTCAGTTTCTTGTTTCCATCCCAGACAAGCACACAGACTCTTTTCTTTAGGATGTTCCCACTAATCACTAAGGGGAAGTCGGATAATAATAATAATAATGATAATAATAAACCCTAATGCCATGGGCAGGATGTCAAATTATTAGAATCATTGTGCTTGATATAGAGTTACCAACATTCATTGAAAAAAACGTTTGAATGCCTTCCTACCATGTGTTAGGCATTTTGCTAGGAACTGAGTATATAAAGATAAGAAACAGCTAGCCTTCAAGGACCGCACCATAGAGTGTAAATAACACGTCATTTGCAGCACAATGTGATAAGGGTACAATGGGAGAGAAGGAAATACAGGCAATCACAGGAACACATAAGGTGAGAAGTGATTAACCTGTGGGCAGAGGGGATAGGCATGCCAGGTAGAAGAATTAGTGTGAGCAGAAACATAGAGATGAGAAAGAACATAATGGATTGGGGATTTGAAGCACACCACATTGAGCAATGAGGCACAGTGTATAGGCATGAACTGCTAGATCACTGGTTCTCAGACGTGTTCCCCTGACTAGCAGCATCAGCATCACCTGGAAATTTATTAGAAATGCAGATCCTCAAACCCCACCCTAAACTACTGATTCAGAAACTGTGATTTAACTAACTTTCAGGTATTTCTGATCCACACCGAAGTTTAAAAACCCTGTGCTAGATTACATCATACCTATAGACTAAAGTTTCCTGACAGCCAATGGATTTTAAATAAGGAAATGACATTTGTTGGATCTGATTTTTCACCAAAAGAGCTGTGTGGAAGCAGTGTGGAGAATACATTAGTGCATATGTGATGAGGGCTGAGTGAATGAGACGGAGGGTAGGGAATAAAATTGGATGATGCTTAAGAGGTTGTTTCAGTAATTCAGGTGAAAGTAACAGGACATGAACTGAAGAATTGCAGTGAATAGGATTTGAAAAATATGCAATAGCTGCTTACTCATTTTCAGATTATTAAGGAAAGTTTTATTACCATTTACTATTGTTCAACTGAATGTGGGCTCATTGGTCATCACTATCCTTCTCACTACCTTTTGGCCCTACATTTAGTGATGGCCACTGGAAGCTTTTTTTTCAAAGAACAATCAAAATGTAAACATCCCTCCTGTACAAGTGATCAGTTTCATTGCTGGATAAAATGAAACAATTGGTTAGGTTTCTGTCTCTGATATTCAGACAGAATTACATCAGAGTATTTCCTCTGGTTTGAGCCAGAATTCTCATCATAGTCTCTGACTCACTTAAAAAAAGTTGTGTGTATAGCAAAGAGGGTTGTCCTCCTGGTGTAAATAATGATTTTATTATTTTTCTGACTCTAAAATAAAAACAAACAGGAAATTATTTAGCAATTCCTCCAGTGGATCCTCATTTGTTATTCTTGCACAGTAGGTAAACATTTATTTATTGCATTTACTAATATGTATTTAGTGTGTACTATAATACAGTGTCATAAGTGAATGTTATCTGTCGTATAGTTTAAATATTTAATACCAGGTTAAGATGATGATGAAATAGGATTCAAGAATCATTCAGTGTCCTAAACATTTATTGAGCACTTTTATGTGTCAGGCACTTTACATGCATTATTACTTAATCCTGAAAGCTTTTATACTAGTGTTATTTTTTATTCCTTTGAATAATTTGAAATTAAGCTAACTAGCCTGTTATGTAGCTGAGACTGAGTTCTGACAAGAAGGCAAAGAGAAACTTACTGCCCATTTTTCATAGATCATTCTGAAAAAGAACTTTCAGGAAAACATTGGTACAGGTGCAGAGAGATGTTATGAACTCTCATATACTCTTCGTGTAAATATAAAATGATACAGTTTTCAGGAAAGTAACTATGTACATCTTGACAGAAGCATAAAGGTATCCATACTGTCTGATTCAGAAACTCTACTTCTAGGGTTTCTAGGAAACTAGTCTGTGGAAATAATCTGAGATGCAACAAAGAAATATGTATGCAGATGTATTTCAGAAATATTTAAAATGGAAGAAAGGGTTTGGATAGGGAGGAACATCCTTATATGAAAAGTGAGGACCTAGATATATGGCATTTGGGAATCCTTGTAAATAATTTTGTAGATCTAGGTCTTCATTTTTCGTATCGGGGTGCTCTGCCCTATTCAAACTTGAAATCCAGAAAGACCCGGGGATGTGTAAAAAAGTCATTAAATCAAGGATAAATCTGATGAATCTCTTTGAATCATCAATAGATGATTTAGGGTGAAGTTGATTTTATATTACACATGGATATTGGTACGAGTAGAATATGAAAGTACGTGAATTTTATGATAAAGTGATGGACTTCAAAAAACTTTCTAACCACGTTGAGGTATACTGCTGCCAGACCTCCTTCTCCTCACTATTAGGCATGGCAGATACTTCAGTTGGGAAGTTTAACAAGTGTGGACTTGAATGAATGAATGCTGTTAAAACTCTAATATAACATTTCCAAGGATTAAAAAGTAGACCAAATTGGTTGCACTGATCAACACCTAAGCGCACATATAAGAATAACATTTATTGGGTGTTGGGCAGGTGGGAGGGGGGAGGAGGGGATGCGTGTATGCATACATAATGAGTGCCATGCGCATCATCTGGGGGATGGACATGCTTGAAACTGACTTGGGGGTGGAGGGGGTAAGGGCAACATATGTAACCTAAACATCTGTACCCCCATAATATGCTGAAATATATATATATATATATATATATATATATATTCTTCATTTAAAAAAAATACCTAAGGAAGTCACAGAGTCATTAAACCCATTTGACAGATGAGGGAACTGAGAGCTAAAGAAAGTCAGTGACTTACTGAAGCTTCTTTAAATGGTTCAGAGCATGACTCTAAGCACTACCTGGATCTCCATCTTCTCAGTACTTTGTTGAACTGCCTGTAAATTGCTGAAAAACAGGTACTATAACTAATATTATATAATATTATTTTCTTAATAAATTAGCAATATTTTTCATGTCTGTGAATGATCAGATAATTCAGCTGGGATCAGGTGAAAGACATAATCATATTGACTGCAAAAGGTGAAAGCACATTCAAATCACATTCCTATGAAATACAATAGAATGGACTATGGCTGAATGTTTTGTTTCTGTTAGGTTTTGCAGTTTGGTCTTTATATGCACCAAGTCTTCTTCCTTTTTTTATTTTTTTTGGCTACTTGCTTTTTTCTTTTTTAAAAAATTTTTTATTTTTTTTTTAATTTGTACAAATTTATGGGGTACATGTGAAATTTTGTTCCATGTATATATTGCATGGTGACTGAGTTAGGGTATTAAGGGTGTCCATCACCCAAGTACAATGTATTTCGTTAAGCATGATCACCTTACTCTACTATCAAACATTGAATTTATTTCATCTATCTTACTGTATACACACTAAGTCTCATTTTGTTTTTTGTTTTTTCCTTCCTCTCAACACGTACCCATTCCCCATGAATATGCAGTGAAAACAATGGTTTTCCTGAGGAAATAATCACAGTTTTCCAATTCCAAACCTAGTACAAGTTCTGGCTCTGCCAATTTCAATTCAACAGATATTTCTGCCACTCTCTGATCTAGGTCAGGTCAATCTATCTCTGTCTTCATTTTGCTCAACCATGATGTTTATGTGCTTAAAATGGAAATTATTCACTTGAAAATCTCTAGCCATATAAATGCTAGCTCTAAGGAGTTTTAAATATGGATAGATGAAGCCAATAGATGAAGTTGAACAAAATTCTGCTTCTGGACATATCTTTGTGTGTTTGGAGAGGCGGGTACTAACTTATAGAATGTTTTTTATAATAGTCTTATTTTTTCTTGTAGTTAAAGAGCCCTTAGAAGAAATACTAATCTGATTAATACACAAAATAATCTTCCTTTGAAAAACCAAATTAATTTTTATTAGATGTTGAGTCTCTATTTCAACACATGGTACAAATGATAATTTGCAATTGATCTAGAAAATCTTTAGTGAAAGAAAAGGTGATCGAGTCCAAATTAGCTAGTCTAATGTTCTATGCTAATCAAGTTCATCAAAAAGTGGCCACTTTTAAACTTCCTTTTGTGCTGTGTAAATACAGTCTTTTGTGATACTAATTTAATTTCATACTTACGTATTTCCCACTTGGTTTGGATTGGCTAAACAACAGCAAAAAGAAATATATAGACAGTAAAGGAAATCAAAATGAATGAATTAAAGAGCCCTGTGATTTAATATATTTACATGGTTAATATAATTGAATGTTTTCCTCAGTTAATACTTGAATTTATAAGAAATTAAATGGGAACTGTGTTTCAGAGTCATTTTAAGGTGGTATGAAATTGAATGAATTTTGAATGAACATTTGAATGTGCTATGATTATTGTTAGGTGACAAGTGTTAGACTGCACACCAAATATATAAAAGGTTATTAGATCTTTTAATTACCTTGGAATATATGAAATGTGTTAAAATTGATAGTATATCAATTTCCTTGAACCAGTAATTAAAAAGAGTTGAATTTTCTTAGGTCACCTGTTTATCTTCATTTTTCTCCCTAGAAAATGTCACTCAGTCCCATTTATCAATAGTGGAAGACTTCAAACAGGCTATGCCATGTTGACTCATTAGAACACTGCTTGACCATTAATTATAGATCTGTACCTTGATCATGTTCCTATTACCACTCCCTTGGAATATTTGGACAAACATTTAATCGCTCTTTTTAAATTTTATTCCAAAGTAGGATTTGTAATCTTTCTATCTTCTCATTTCCAAAATACAAAAAATAAAAATATAAAATAAAACCACACACACAAAAAAATGTTACTATGTCAAACATGGATTTTGACCAATTTTAGAATTCCAGGTATTTTTTGTATTGAAGATAATGATCTTTAATTTAGGTATAACTACTGGATTAATTGTTTGTAGTTGCATTTTGGGGCTTCCTAAAATAAATCATCACCATTACCATAATAATGTGTGATAAAACAACTCTACTACATCTAGTGGCATTTTTTTCATTTGTATCACAGAAAATAATTTTTAGCTATTGACTGAATGTTTTAGCTGTGTTATTCATGCTCCCTGTTGAGTTAGGTTTTGTGACTCCCCATAAACCAAGCTTTACTTTCCTGTACTTTGTATCAAAAATGATAGATTTTTTACTTTTTAAATATAAAATTTTGCTTTATAGTTTGTATTTAAAATAGTTATTTTTCCACTTTCTAAATATAAAATTATCTTTTATTTAATGTGGTAATATTAATAGTCTATCAAATTATACATGACTTTGAAATGCGCCCCCTGACTTTTAAATGCCACTCTCCCACCAGTTTCTCTCAGGTCTCAAACTTCTAGCCATTCTTAAGTGCTCTTACCGCGCACTGCAAAACTTTGTCCTCTAATTTCCATCCAGAACCCTTGGCCCATGTCCTCCAAATCCAGAGCTGCTCTTAAAAGCATAGGATTTTACTCCTGCAAAGGAACTCAGCTGATGTCCTCAAAAGCACCCAGGGGGCTTCAGAAAGACTAAAATTATATACAATCCAATCTCTGTTGTTGCTACTGCATCCTGTAAGAATGCGATAATGATAACAAGGTAGGCAAAATGGCTTTGATCAAGCAACAGCTAGTGTTTCAAAGATTAAGAGTGAAGTTGCTGCTTTTAACAATAAAAAGAACCATAACCTCCTAAGGCGATAGGCATGAAAAGTAAAGAAATCCCCCAGGTATTAAAATAAATGCCCCCTTCAATAACTGCCTGTAACGTATACATGTTATAGATTCACTTTGCCCTGTTTTAACACAGGGTATTTTGATTTATTGTTTTCTTAAATGTATTAAATGATATCTATATTTATAATATAGTCTTCCCTTCAAACTAGTTGGATCTCATCTTGTTTAAATCTTCTGTTATAGTCTCTTAAAGTTTATTTCTAAATATTTTATATTTGTACTGTATTTCTCCCTTGTATTTTAACTGGTTGTTGTTACTACAGTGAAAGCTGTTGAGATATGTCTATGTACTAACCAGCCACTTTTCTAAATTCCCTCCCCCTGCCACTTTATTGAGTTATAATTTACATAAAATAAAACTCATGCTTTTTGTGTGCAGTTTGATGAATTTTGGTGATTGGGCAGAGTGTAACCATCACAATCACGAGGTAGAACATTGCCATTCACTTTTTAAACAGTTATCTTATGCCCCTTTGCAGATGATCCCAATCTTGACTACCAGTCTCAGCAAACACCAGCCTGTTTTCTGTCTTTAAAGTTTTTCTGTTCCTTGGATTTTATATAAATGAAATCATATAGTATATAATTTTTTATGAAACTATAAGAATTCTAGAATAAAATGTTGGAAAAATTCTTATAGACATTGGCCTAGGCAAAGAATTTATGACGAAGACCCCCAAGGCAATCACAGCAACAACAAAAATAAATAAATGGGACCTGATCAAGTTAAAAAGCTTCTGCACAGCCAAGGAAACATCACAAGAGCAAACAGACAACCTATACAATAGGAGAAAATATTCACATGCTACACATCTGATAAAGGGCTGATAACTAGCATCTATATAGAACTCAGGAAAATCAGCAAGAAAAAATCAAAAAACCCCACTAAAAAGTGGGCAAAAGACATGAACAGAAACTTTGCAAAAGAAGATAGACTAATGGCCTGCAAATATATGAAAAAATGTTCAACATCTCTAATCATCAGGGAAATGCAAATCAAAACTACAATGAGATATCACTTACCTCCAGTGAGAATGGTCTTTATCAAAAAGTCCCAAAACAATAAATGTTTGCATGGATGCTGAGAGATAGGAACACTCCTACACTGCAGGTGGGATTAAAACTAGTACGACCTCTGTGGAAAATACTATGGAGATACCCCAAAGAGCTACAAGTAGAACTACCATTTGATCCAGCAATTCCATTACTTGGCATCTACTCAAAGGAAAAAAAGACATTCTATAAAAAAGACATCTGCACTAGAATGTTTATAGCAGCACAATTGCAAACATGTGGAAACAACCCAAGTGCCCATCAATACATGAGTGGATTAATAAAATGTGGTATATGTATACCATGGAGTTCTACTCAGCCACAAAAAACAATGGTGATATAGCACCTCATGTTATCCTGGTTGGAGCTAGAGCCCATTTTTTGAAGTAAAGTATCCCAAGAATGGAAAAACAAGCACCACATGTACTCACCATAAAATTGGTATTAACTGATCAACACTTAAGTGCACATATAGTAATAACATTCATCGGGTGTCGGGCTGATGGTAGCGGGGAGGAGGGGATGGGTATATTCACACCTAATGGGTGCGGCACGCACCATCTGGGAGATGGACATGCTTGAAGCTCTGACTCAGGTGGGGCAAAGGCATTATATGTAACCTAAACATTTGTACCCCCATAATGTGCTGAAATAAAAAAAAATAATAAAAAATAAAAAGAAACAATAAAATAATTTTTTATTCTGGGGAAAAATAAAAGTTAAAAATAAAGAAAGAACATGTTTCTTGTTTTTCTACTCTAGGATCTGGGTAAATTTCTCTATCACGAACCAGGCTGCCTGGGCAAGATTTAAGAGGCATGTCTCAAAGCCACAAAATTCAAAATTGGAGTCTTGACCCTGCCTAAGACCAGGTGCACAGTCATTTATTATTTGCGCCCTATCTGTCTTACCTACTAGACTTAAATTCCATAAGAAAACATATAATCATTTGCTCTATAGGTAAATGTATGGCCCGTTGTTAGAAGACTGTGGATTCCTTCTAAGATTTTGAAATAAACCTCAAGAGAGCTAATCCAGAATTATAAGGCCTCTAGCTTCCCGGTTCTTAGACCTGGGAAACCAATTCTGAAAGAGGTTCAAATGGATACTGTTTCATATTGTAGCATTTCAGAGTTCATAATTACCTTAACCATGCTGTTACTTTGATGTAATTTTAGAAAAACACAGAAAAATTAAAATTATTTCAAATCCATTGTTCTATTTCCTCTTGATAGGACACATTTTTCTGCACAGTGTCTTCTAAGTAGTTGATGATGCAAAAAAAGAAGAAAAAGGGAACTCTTATTTTAACAAATACATAACTGTCACCAACATCTGTGAACTATTGGTAAAATTGCCTTTCAGCAGAGAAAGTAGTATCAATGATATCGGGAGAGTTTTAAGAAACCTTACGTAGCTATGAAATGCAACTGTTTGACTCTCACTGCTGTGGTAAGAGTGGACATGCGGAGAACTGTAATGAACAATCCAGAACAAATAGAGATAGCAAACATTGCTGGGCATGCAAAAATGGCAATTAAAAACTATAACTTATTTGCTAGTTAATTGGAATAAGAACCTGTGGTTGAATCATGTTGCATGATTTAGTTCTAGTCTAATGTGTTTGCTTTTAAAGTCTAAAACCAGGATAGTTTCAGCAGACTTTGAAACAATGTGTGCCCTCAATATTTTTCTATTAATATAGTTTGTGACTGAAAAAACTTACAGATTTTAGATTTATCGTATTATCTTTATTATACTCTTTGTAATTAGTTATTTATGTGGAAGAATAAGCAGATTTTGGTTTGCTATTGCTCTTGACAAATCAGGCAAAATGATACATTTTGTTAACCCTAGATCACTTGGTAAAATGTATTGCCCATTTTTGCTGAAAGTCAGGCTGTTTTGTGAGGATAAGTGAAGATTCTGATGCATCACATTGTTTTTCTTAATTAGTTTTACCAAATCAAAATTAAGTGCCAGGGTTTAGTACAGTGGCTCACACCTGTAATATTCCAGTACCTTCAGAGGCCAAGGCAGAGGGATCACTTGAGGCCAGGAGTTGGAGACCAGCCTAGACAACATAGGAAGAACCCATCTCTAGAAAACATTTTTAAAAATTAGCTGAGCAGGGTGGCATGCACCTGTAGTCCCAGCTACCCAGGCGTGTTTCCTGAGCCCAGGAATTCAAGGTTACAACGAGTTATGATCATGCTACTACATTCCAGCCTGGGCAACACAGTGAGACCCTGTCTCTAAAAAAACACAAAATATATTCAAAAATCAAGTGTCAAAGTCCATGAGATGTACAAATGTGATATCTGAATCTTTTACAATGGCTTTGAACTTGAACACTAGTACTAGGATGATTTTTTCATTTCAGATTTGGATTAATTAATGAGGAAGGACATCTTTCCATATAGTGCAGTAACTTCAAGGAAAATTGCTATCACCAGGTTTATGAAAACAATAAGGGGATGAGTCTCAAGTAATATTTAATATTGAAGTATTAATATTTAAAAATTGAAAAGAAAGAACTAATTTATATAGGTTTATCACATTAACTAAGAGATCAAATTCTAAGTACTGATTCTCTCAAAAATGTATTGATTTATCCTTATAATAAAAATAAATTTAAAACATTAATACGATGCTTTGGTAATGTTATAAAAATGTCTTTGGGACAAGTAAGATAGTAAATGTATATTTAGCTAAGTTAAGACATGCTTCAGCCAACATAAAGTATAAAAGGAAAGTAATAGCTTTGTCTTAAAAGTGGCAGGTATGATTCAGGGGATAGTTATTATTTTGTCTACCCAGTATAAATCCCATATGGCCAATTTGATCAAATCTAAGAAATAAATTAATAGAGCACATAAATTTCAAGCTGTTTTTTTTGTGAATTAGTGCTTAACTTAATACATTTTCAAGTGATATGTGAAGTACTGTGGATTTTTTTTTGCCAACATATTTAAGTGTGTACTGTTAGAGTGTCCAGTAAGTTTGCTTATTTGCTTAATACATTAGGTGCACTGCTACAACATTCAAGAATGCAGAAAGTGACGTTCTACTCCTGGGATTTGTAGTGCCATTCTATGTATAGGTAGTCCATCATCTCATGACTGACTAAATGGAAATGTCTATCCCATGATGGGATAGAGGTTTTCTCTATTCTAGGTATTATCTATTTGCACAATTAAAGGCAAATATCTGACCTACTTAGGAACTAAATCAGAGACACTTTGAAATGATACATAATTGAGTTGCAGACAGAATAGTTCTGAGTGTGGGCTAAGCTACGGAAATGTGCGACCAGCTCTACAGAGAACAGAAGTCCTTCAATCTCTGTTTCATATAAAGAATTTCAAAATCACCCTTGATGATTTCTCTTAATGGAAATGTGCACAGAGCCAGCTGTCCCTTGAAAAAAATTTAGAAGTAAAAAGCATTTGGTGCCCTTGGCTTCAAAGGGTGTGACTTCTTGTCCCAAAGGTGCTCACTGAATCAACATTTACCAGAAACACCTCAGTATTCAGGCCATTACTGATGAACATCTTCACCCAAATAGTCTATTTTCTTAGGCCTCTGTTTTCTACAAATGTCATAATTAGTAATAATGATCATAATTATAAATAACATTTTCTGAGTGCTGTGTGCTCTGGATTAGTAAAACCTTGTTAACTTCTTATTTGTTCCCAGTTTTATAATTTACTTGAGATCCATATTCTGAGTTGTTTTCTCATAACAAATATATAGATGTAATAATTCTGTGTTCTTTCTGAAAATAAGCTTTTTAGAAATGAAATAGAATTTAATATGCCCTTCAATCCCAACTGATTCTTCTTTATATTTGGAAAAGTGATTTCAGTAATAAATTAAATGGATCTATTATATTTTAGCAGAATTAACCATTTGTTTGCATTTGAAAACATGTACTTACAGAAAGAGCAGTGGAATGAGAGATCTGAGTTTTAGACCCACATCCACCACTAACTAGTTGTGATAACCACATTAAGTCAATTTCCCTCTCTGAACTTTATTCACTTTAGTTATTGAAGTAAAATGAAAGGTTTTGTTTTGATCATCAGAGTTTTCTTAAATTTTCAATTAATTTTTACCTTGCAATTTCAGTTGACTTAAAAAGAAATAATCTTCTTTTCTCTTTAGATTTTCTTCCTTAACAACCTGTAGATACCCAATAGTTTTCCAATGAGTTATTCATTCAATTAGTTAATAAATACTAATTGAGCACCTACTATGTTTCAGGCACTGCATGAGGTGCTGGGATCACAACAGTGAAAAAAAAAAGGCCCTTCTGCAGCTCCTAGACTACTGGGAGGAAAAAAAGAGTAATGAAAAAGACTGTTTAGTGTAAAATTACAACTGTGATGCATGATGCAATTAGAGAGTAGCATGGTGGCATAATAATGAATAATGAGAAACTTCCGACAGAAATGATCATTGCACAGGCTGGTGTTAAGCAGCGATGTGTCTGGTGGTGGTTGATATTTCTGACAGAGAAAAGCAAATGGGAACAAGATGTACAATTTGACTAGAGATGAGGCAGAAGCCTTGTAAAGCATCTATTCTCTGATCCTGTCCATTCTCTGCAGAAGTGTTGCTTTAGTGTTTGGGATGAAATCCAGCTCTCATGGGACTTACAATTTATATGAGCAATCTAATCAACTCAAATTTGGCTATCCGCGGCTTCCTGTCATGTTCTTTTAATAACATTTAGAAGAATATTATGGCAAAAAAAAATCTACAAATTCTAGGCATGGTTGTATTTGGGATGCATTTGGGTGTAGGGATTCTTCCCGATAAGCCTCCTGCTGAATTAATAGAGAGCTGCCTGTCCTTATCTCTTGAGTCTGGTTCTGTTTAGCATGGGTAAGCCTCTTTCAGAGCCTCAAAGAGTGATTTGAGCAATGGAATGCTGAGAATTTCTTATCCTTGGGAAAGTTCTTATTAGCTTAATAAATATTTGGAGGACCTATTAGGTACCAAGCACTGTGCTTGGAATAAAGGATATATAAATAATTAACATGAAGTTCTCAGCTTTAATGAGTTCAAGGTTCAATTATCTAGCAACTTCATTCATATCCTAGTTTGTGGAATTTGGGAAAATACAGAAATACTGAGTTTTGACTTTAGAAATAATCATGGGAAAACAATATGGAACAGTTATTTATAAAATAAGATTTAATTTCAAATGGGATAATCTAGCTATGTTTATGTTTATCAGGAGAAATAGAACTGTTCCTCTGGAAGTTTTACACACAGGCACTAACTGTCAAAGTTTTACCATGGCTGAATTTTTTAACATTGAACTTAGTCCTTTAAATTGGTGAATGCCACAAAAATGATAACTATATGAAGTGATGCATATGTTAATGATCAGATTTTGTTCTTTCATAATGTATATATACTTTAAAACATAATATTGCACATGGTAAATATATGCAATTTTATCTGTTGATTAAAAATAAATAAATAAATACATACATACATATGTAAATGATATCTATAGGCTTTGGTTAAACAACATATATGTTATGTAGGTGATGCAAAAGCTAGTAGGTTTTCTCCCAGAAGCTTTGTTGAGTCATTAAGTCCATTAACTGTCTGAAGAAGCACATTTATGTTTTTGGTAAGTTCTGTCTCTCCTCAAGCATCTGTACAAAGTTATTGTATCTTGACCAAATATGGATACAGATTTTTTTTTAACTGTACAACAGAAGTGCTTATCCTGAATAAGAAGGTATCCATGGGTAGGCTTTGTAGGCCTATGAATTCTTTGAGATTTCATGCGGCATTTGATATGATGTGTTCTTTCATAAGAAGTCAGATTTTATGAGATTCTCTGTGTTTAGTGGCCCTAAAGACAAACAAAAAGCCTAAATAAACAAAAAATGATTTATAAGCTTGACTTTTCTACTAGACTGTAGAGCATTTATTGTTTGCATCCATACTGGGAATGAATGACTCTCTACCCAGACCTGAAGTCACTCCAAATTTATCAGAATCGAGCTGAGCGGCTGCATTCTGAGGGATCACATGTTGTTTCTCTGTTATTCTGACAACTCAAATCCCATACGAGGTAGATATAGAGAAGTTACCTGGGGAAATCAGAACAATCCTATCTCTGGTGCCACTGAGGTACTTTTGGAGGCTTCTGAGCATAGGATCTTGTGCTCAGTTTCGCCAAGTGTGAGCTCTGAGAAGCACAAATTGCTATTTGCACTCACCTAAGTTATACATGAAAATAACAATTTTCTGTCATTATAAAGCATGCATCTTGTGCTGTTTGCTGATACAAGGTATGAGTCTATGTTTATATAGACCGGTGCATTCTTTTGTACCAATCCCCTGGGGTTCAGAAAATGCGATGGATTTGGAGTTGGAAGAAATGAGATCAATTTCATTTTCACTAATTTAATGGTGGTATGACCTTGGGTGAATCATGTACATCCTCTGAGCTTTAATTCCTTAGTCTGTAAAATGGGGATAATGACTCCATATTACACTTACTCTGATCATCAAATGAATGCATGAAATTGAGCCTCATCAGAATAAGGAAGAGACACCTCTAATTATTCCAGTGTATGGGCCCTTAACACAAGCCATGGAAATTGCCTTAGTTATTCCACTCTTATTTTGCTCCCTGGATTTTAAAGGTGCAAAGAATCTGATTAACTGGTAAAGACCTCTTGACACACTGAGTATATGGAAAGAATCTAGAATAGGGTAAAAAAAGATTTTTTTCAAGTTTTTTTCCACTCACAAAGCATTTGGCCAAAGGAGCTATCTGAAGAAAACACATGTATGGAAATTCTTGCTTGTATACTTGCTTGAAATTGTTGTTTGTGTCTGTACCTTGACAATGTCTTAGCTTGCTGTAAAATTCTTTCACCTTTGCTTGGCTTGCTTTGTATCATGAGTATAGTGTTTCAGAGTTGGATAGTCCTCAGTTGCAGTTAAAGATTTTGTCAGTAAATATCACTTACTGGGACATGGATTGAACTTTCATGCTAGTTTTGTTAAGGAGCCATCCCTCCATAGGTCTTGAGTGACCCAGTTGAGAGAAAAGAGCTGACTTAGTACAAACCCGCTCCTCACCTCCCTACTCTTCCCACTGGGAAGACAATTGGAGCAGCCAGGCTGATGTCAGATGGAACATAATGGCTGAGGAAGAATGGAGCTCTTTCAGTTATACCATCCAAGATATCCTCCCTGACCATTAATGCTCTTGAGATTTCTTATGTTGATAGCCTGCAGTCTATCCTTTGCTAATAATGACCCCTTCTCTCTGTTTTAGGAAGTAAAAAGGTTAACAGTTAACAATGTATAATTTTTTAAACTTAAATACCATTATGTTAAAGAATGGTGAATATACTGTTGAGAGAGAGTAGTTTAATGATTAAGTGTATAGACTTTAGAATCTGACAGCCCAGATTCAAACCCTAACCTTGTCATTTGTTATGTGATCTTGTGTTACCCATCTGTAAAATGGAGATGATGATGATAATAGAGACTCCTAGAGCTGGACTGAGGCTTAAATGAGATAGTAAACAGTCCAGGTAAAGCATTTAAGCAGGACCTGGAAAATAGTTAATGCTAAGGAAAGTTAGTTATTGATATTATTAGTATAAATTTATCGCAAGAGGGATAATTACAACACAATATACCTATTTATCATTTTACTTTCTATGTACAAGGATATGCAGATTATCTGCCTTAATAAGTAGAGAATTTCATGATGATATATTTTTTTAAAATTGCAGTTACTTCAGCTGGAAGGAACTCTGGGCAAGGGTTTTACTATGCCATGCATTAATGACAAGTTATCACAGGATGTATGTAGCATTTTATTAATTTTAATGGCATAGACAGATAAAATTGACAGATCGCTTTGAAATATTTTCTAAAGCAGTCATGTTTGTCTTGTGAGGGCGACTTTTTAAAAAAGCCTTAAATGTTTTGCTGCATCCAAATGATCTGGTCACTCTTCTGGATCTGGCCAACAGGCATAAATTTTTCTTATAATAGATCTTTCTCAAATGGCAGAAAACTTACTCAGTACTTCCATTCTGCTAGCTTTCTTCATTCCCGTCCAATTCTGTCCTTTTCATTAAATGTGATTGAAAAACATTGACATTTGTTCTTACAGATCTCTTTACCAAAACTGAGCAAATTAGAAGGCATTTAATCTACTTTGTATAAAAGCAGAAGCAATAGAAGGGGGAAGTGAGTTGTTTTTAAATCCCATTTTATTATGACATTATTCCACCAGTATTTCTGTTAGCTCATATTGATCACAGCTGACTTCCCGGCTGTGTGTTGACCACAAAATGTAATCTAGAGGGCATTTCAGATTTAAAATGACTTTCTAGAGTACACGAGTTAAAATTGTTGATGCTGCATGACAACTGCTATTATTTCAATGCTAGCCAAATATAAAAGAACATTAATATTCATTAGTAATGTTACAGCTGGTGACTCCTTAACAACATTGTAATGGTTTAAATAGTTATTTCAAACAGTGTGTTGGAATATTGACACGATAAGCCCTGATTGACACAACGCATTAAAGAAACCCAGTAACACCAAGAAAAACAATAAATATGTATGCATATATATTAGGCTAAGTAAATAAATGTTTTAGAAATATACTTCAGTTGATAGGACATAGCACTATGCAAGGAGTGATTAATCTCTGAATGAGTTACATATGGGAATCATCATGGTAGAAATCTGTAACACAGATTCAAGTCTCATTTTATCACTTAAGTTCAATGTCACCGTCTTGATTTCTACAAGTTAAGGTGTGTGTCATAAACATGTCTGTAGAGGCGGTTGCAAGGATAAAAACAAGATAAATTAAGTGAAAGGGGAATGGTTATCAAATGGCACTAATATCTTCTGAGCACGTAATGTGGAGTATATACCATGTTGGGCTTTTATATGTGCTGTGCATCTCATCTTATTAGGCAGGTAGTTTCATCTCCTTTTTATAAATGAGAAAACCAAAGGCAAGTTAGGGTTTAAATCATGTGCACATAGCTAGACAATGGGAATTTCTAGTTTTAGGATTTAAGTCCAAATGTGGATATTCTTTGAACTATAACAAGAAGCTTCTGGAATTTAAGATGGTACACTATGGTGAACTTTACTAGGGTTGAAGAAGGATAGAAAGCCTGGAACCCGCTTTCAAGGAGTTTCCCACTTCACTACAAGGAGAGTAAAATGCAGGAAGCATTTTATATGGAAGTCCATGGGGAGGTCTACAGTATAATAAGAGCATTTATGCTTTGTGTTCTGAAAAACTTGTTATGCCAACCTCCCTTTCCTTCTACCGCTTTTGTTTTTTTTTAATTTCAAAATATTAAGGGGGTGAAAATTTTTTGTTACATTCAGCATGTCTCAGCTTTTTACATGCCTTCCTCACCAAGCTTAATCATGTCTAGTTTTTTATTTAAAGTGAGAAATGTCTGATTCTTCCTTTCACTTGAACACTTAAAGGTCATTGCAGGGTCGTTATTAATAATTGGTCTAATTTCTATGTTGTGTTTCAGGGACTAGGGAGGCTCAAGGAGAGGGAGAGAGACAGGGGAACGGCTGGTTGCAGGAGCAGTCAGAACACACACATTTATTGATTAAGTTTGCTGTCGTATATGGGCATGGTTCATGGTGCCCACAAACAATTACAATAGTAACATCAAAGATCACTGATCACAGAGCACCATAACAAATATAATAATAATGAAAAAGTTTAAAATACGGCAAGAATTACCAAAATGTGACACGGAGACAGGAAGTGAGCACGTGCTATTGGAAAAATGATGCCAAGAGGCTTGCTTGATGCAGAGTTGTCACAAGTCTTCAATTTGTAAACAAGTATGTAATATCTGCCAAGCACAATAAACCCGATAGCAATAAAATGAGGTGTGCCTGTACGTTGTTAACTACGGTCACCGTGTTGTACAATAGACCTGTTGAACTTATTCCTCTTATCTAACGGAAATTTTGTTCGTTAGACCACTGTCTCCCCAACCTCTGATCCTCCAGCCCCTGGTAACTACCATTCTACTCTCCGCTCTTATGAGTTCAACTTTTTTAGATTCTACATGTAAGTGAGATCATGTGGTATTTGTCTTTCTGTGTCTTATTTTACTTAACATAATGTCCTCCAGGTTCATCCATGCTGTCATAAATGGCAGGATTTCCTTCCCTTTTTTAAGGCTGAATAGTATTCCATTGCGTATGTATACCACATTTTCTTTATTCATTTATCTATTGGTGGACATTTAAGTTGATTTCAAATCTTGGCTATTGTGAATAATTTTGCAATAAACATGGGAGTACATCCTTTGCTCATTCTTTTTTTTTTTTTCAGCACAGCTTATGAGGTTTATTTAAATACTGCATTCTTACTAATAACTTATGGACAAATCTCAACTTTTTAAAAAAGTGAGAATGAGCAAAAGATTATTTTAAACTCTTCCGTTATCTTCTCTTTCACCCCTCACTATTCTCCTATAACATTCTTTTAAACCACAAAGAGATTTCTAAATATGCTTTACATTTCTAGTTCTCCATCTCTAGACTATTATTGGGAGAAAGTCATTTTTATAATTTATACTAAAGTTATTACTTGTGGTAACTTTTCTTCCCGCGATTTATTTTGTTATACTGTCCTCAACTTCCTAAAACATCTGTTGTAGGAAGATGCTAATACCAAAGGATATAAGCCTGTTGTGTTACCCAAAATAGTACTCTTTCATTGAGTTGGTTAATAATTATTGATGCCACATACAAAGCACAATTCCTATGTTTACCTTAAAAATTATTCAGTGAGTGAGCTATGCAAGTATGTTTTAAAAAGTAAACTATAAGAAATAACTCTCTTAAAATATTGAAAGCTAGGAGTTTATATTTCTTTTAATTTAACCCAAATTTGAAAGTCTAGCCAGGCACAGAGCACTTGCACATTGCTAATCTAATTTGCTCCTCACAACTACCATCTGAGAACCACCATCTAAGAACCGCCACTATCATTGCCAACTTACAGAAGCAGAAATCAAAACCAAAGGACACCTGTGTGGGCTCTGCCACTTGTTAAACTCTGTGACTTTTGGTAAGACTTATTTCAGTCTCTGTGAATATCAATTCTCTTATTTTGAAATAATTTATACCCTACTGCATGCTTATGAAAATAAAATGCAAAGACCTAATTAAAGAGGATATCACAATACCTAAAGAAAAATCTTAAAAATCTTTCTTGTGTATGCATTCAAGAAATGTTTTTTGAACAGCTATTTGGGAATTCACCAGGTACGCAGGATTAAACAGTTAATATAGTGGACAGAGTTTCTGTCCTCATGTAGATTATAGTCTAGTGAGGAGTTAACAGAGAAAGGTGTGGCTTGAATTCTAGTCTTTTTGCTCCAGATACAGTGGATGGGTTGGCAAATGGATGAACAATGAGATTGGAGTGTGTACACTTACATATGCATATGTGCATATATATGTGTATACATATATATGTTTATATGTATCCACTTATACATTATATATGTATATGTATATAATACTTCCCGGCATATACATATATGTGTGTCCCCATGCTATAAAAGGGAACTGTCTTTATAGAACATATTGAACTACTTGTATTGATGAGGTTAGGAAGTGGTAAGTTTATGTTTAAGTCAACCTTCATGTTTTCCATCTCGCTAATGAAAATTACAGGTGCTGAATGCCTTCACTCAGAAAGAATCAGGCCATAAACCCCTGAATCCTCCCATCATTCTCTATTGTCTGTTTCTCTTCTGATTTTTAAAAATTAAGTTGAAGTAAATGAAGATGCCTGTTGCCAAAATGACTTCCAGTACTTCTGGCATGTTAATTTTTGGAGAAACAAAAGCTGATGAATTGTTATAATTTCATCTCATGCAGGGAACTCTGGGTGCTTAGCAGCAATAATGATGTGTATATTATATTCACAGGCATGGTTTCTGGAAATGTTTACATAAACCTGTTTTATACTTTGATGATTATATTTTGAACTGTGTATAAATAGCTATGCTCTTAGATACAACTCAATTATAAAATAAGCTCCTGTTGTCTTCTGGGGGCAAAGAGCAGAATGAAGAGCTCTAAAAATATTTAAGTTGGCAGAATCTGAATCTTCCTGTTTTGTAACTCTGAGTTTGAACCATGCTTTACAGGCATGCCACTAATTTATCTTCCTCTAATCCCTCTTCCACTTTTGTTTTGTTTGTTTGTTTTAGATAAACTCTGTAATCTTGAGTGACGAGTATTACATGCATAAATATTTCATCCCTCAATAATCTGATAACTTCGCTCTGATGAAATCAGATCACATCTTATTATTCAGAGAATGGAAACTAAAATTTCAGTCCTCTCGTGGTGCCCAACACTTTCACATATATTATCTCATTTAATCCTCTCAGCTTTGTGAAATCAGGGACATTATGTCCATATGATGAAAACTAAGGTCAAACAGAACACATAACTTCCCTTATGTCATGCAGTTGCTTAATGGCAGAACAGTTATAGGCACTCTGGTCTGATTATCTCCACAGCCACGCTATACCACAGTCAATAATCTCTCTCCCTCTCTCCCTCTCTCTCTCTCTCACACACACACACATACTCCTTTACCATGGGCTGTTTCTGGCTGGAACATTAATAATTTAATTTTATACTGGGTTATTGATGGTAACAAATGTGATGGAACAGTGTTAAGGTCAGAGTCTATGTTGTCTTTGACCTAGGCGACTCCTCTTGTTTCTTTATCTGGGGAGTTCTGTTCCAATTGTTTTGTCCTGTTCTGAATCTGAATAATCTAACTCTCAGTGGATGGAGTTACAGTAAATGATGGGGTTGAGTTCAATAGCGAGGTACCGAGGCATGAGCTGCTGGTGGGCACCAATACCTCCTGGGGTAAGGGCAGTGCCTCTGGGGCTCTCTGCCTTCTCATATTGCTCATCGACCATTGCCAAAATACCATAATACAATAAAGATACTGAGGAAAAAAGATGGCCGTACACATCAGAACCAATCTGTAACTGTACATTCTCCAAAAGGGAACATCAGGGAAAGGAATCTGGATTACTGATCAGATGAACATTTATTTTAAATGCCATTAGGTTTGGGCTTAATAATGGTAAATAGACATCAGATCAGACAAAAAGTAGAGCTTGTCTCACCTATTTGACCAAAACCATACTTAGATTTTTTTTTTTTTTTGGTAAATTTAATGAGGCAAATTATGTCTAGAAATGAACTACAAAAGTGTCTCTTTCTCTTTATTTACTACCAAATGTGTTACTTCACAATATCTTGCTGTGCTGACTCTACCTCTACCTAACAGTAGAATTCTTCAATTTTCTGAATGGTCCAGGACTTGGGACAAATGTGGGTCACTAAGTGACTGAGGGAACTCATGACGGAAGGGTTGCCCACTACCTGTAATTTAGCTTCTGTGTTTGAATGAGTGAACTTACCACATCAGGGCAGGTGCTGACACTCTTGTCGTTTCTTTAAGGCCAGACAATATGAGCCTATGGTAATACTCATCACTATTTTGTTGCATTTTGTTTCAAAAACATATGTGCAAGATAACCCTCATGCCTTCATAGATAATCCTTTGCAAGTAAGTAAACACAGACATGAGTCTTAAACAAAGGGGCTTTAAGATGAAGATTTGTAAATGTTGCATGTATTCCCTCTTTTAGATATGCAGGCCCTCATTGGAAAAGAGTTAAGTATATATTGTTTAAAAAACAAAAGGACAAAGGCATTGATCATAGACTGATAATTTCACATGTATTTCATAGGAAGAAAAAGTCTTTACCCAGCTATTTTAGAAGTTCTCATGTCCCGTATCAAGCTCCTAGGGGGTTCTTTGACATATACCCATACTAAAGTCAAGTGCATTGTTCAACTTAATTTAACAAGCCTCTGATAGACTTTGATATAGAATTATCTGACCCTCCATTTGCTGTGACTATTTGATTTGGAAAGCAAGAAAACTTCCTGCTCTTCAATGTAATTGAATAAAACCCTTGGGTTTTGTGATTGCATTATATTTGTCAAACTCCAATTTGTATACATGCTGATTGTACTGGTAACATGCAGTGTGTAATAAATAACAATTAAAACATAACTTCGTAATGAGGAAATATGTAGTTACCAGTTAATGACATTATCAGAGGAACTTTGTTAAGCACTCCATGTCTATAATTTAATTAAAGCCAAACCTAAGTTAATAAGACTTATAAAGTTACAGTTTGTTGTATATGTAGCAAGAAATGTATATACATATTTATACAAATTATACTCAGTTTAAAGATGATAAAGGAAAAATAAAATGATCTTATATGGTTAACAGATAATATCAGATCCAGATTATCTCAAGAAAGACAATTACAGAGATAAGCAGGCTGTTATAGCAAATAATAAGCCATTAACAAAAAGCGGAGGAAAGTATGTGCTTGTATGTATCAACAAATAGTTAACACTTGATGTTTTAACCCATATTATATAATGAATGAATTCTGTATTGGAAAAGGGTCTTCGCTTACCAACAGTATTATAGGTGCCTAACTTTTTAAGCATTATTTTTTTGACTGGCAATACAGGTCTGCAATATTAATTATTTTCTTCAAGTAATGATCTAAATTATCAATTTTGAGAGTACTGTACATTGTTAAATTAACTTTATATTTCCTATCTTGTGATTATGTTATTTTTGCTAAATGATTAGAGAAGTTGTTAGTAAATAATCATTGCATATGTATATACATTGGAATAATAATGGAAAAACATGATTTAAATATTACATATCTTTCCCTTTATCGTACATTTTTAACAGAAATGTTGAACATCCTTTATATAGTTTAACAACAAGCTAAAGTATACTATTTAGTGTACAACAATACAATCTTTGGACACAAGGTATTTAGAGATTTCTACAACATGTATGGCAATCACTCCTGTTGGATAAAATAAGACCTGTTGTGGGATCGGCCCTGAAAGCATCATAAAATATACAATGAGATTCAGGAGAATTTTGAAACACCCAGCTAATTTCACTGGGCTTTACTGATTAAAAACACAATTTTAAGGAATGACAGATACATTGGACTATATTAAAATTAAGAACTTCTGTTAATCAAATTCACAACTAAAAGAATGGGAATACACAGAGTGGGAGAAGCTATTTGAGCTCCATACTACCTACAGAGTACTCATTTATAGAATATGTTTATATATATATATATATACACACACGTATGTGTGTGTATCTATCTATCTATATGTGTATGCTCTACAAGTTGATATAAGAAAAAGATAATCAAATACAAATGAACAAAAGACTTGAATAAATATTCTATTAAAAAGGCTATCCAGGGCCGGGCACGGTGGCTCATGCCTGTAATCCTAGCACTCTGGGAGGGCGAGGCGAGTGGATCGCTGAAGGTCAGGAGTTCGGGACCAGCCTGAGCAAGAGCGAGACCCCGTCTCTAGTAAAAAATAGAAAGAGATGATCTGGACAATTAAAAATATATACATAGAAAAAATTAGCCGGGCATGATGGCACATGCCTGTAGTCCCAGCTACTCGGGAGGCTAAGGAAGGAGGATCGCTTGAGCCTGGGAGTTTGAGGTTGCTGTGAGCTAGGCTGATGCCAAGGCACTCTAGCCTGGGCAACAGAACAAGACTCTGTCTCAAAAAAAAAAAAAAAAAAAAAAAAAAAAAAGAAAAGAAAAAGGTTATCCAGGCCAGGTGCGGTGGCTCACACTTAAAATCCTAGCACTTTGGAAGGCCTAGGCAGGAAGATGGCTTGGGGCCAGCAATTCAAGATGATCCTGGGCAATAACAAGACCCCTTATCTACAAAAACATTTAAAAATTAACCAGGCATGGTGGCTCACACCTGTAGTCCTATCTACTTGGGAGGCTAAGGCAGGAGAATCGCTTGAGCCTGGGAGTTTGACATAGCAGTGAACAACACCGCACTCTAGCCCAAGCAACAGAGCAAGACCCTCTATCCAAAAAAAAAAAAAAAAAAAAGATATCCAAATGGTCAATAAACATGTGAAATGGTGATTAATCTTATTAATCCTAATGGAAATGCATATTAAACTTACAATGAGATATCTGTAACACCACAATGGCTATAATGAGAAAGACTGGCAATACCAACTACTGGTGAGGAATCACAAATTAATCAATGAGATACATCACATCAATAAAATGAAGAACAAAAATGATATGATCATTTCAATTAATGTTGAAACAGCATTTTATTGAGTTCAACATCCTTTCCTGATAAAAACCCTCAATAAACTAGGTATAGAAGGAACTTACCTCAACATGGTAAAAGCCATACATGATAAAAGCCATATATGACAGACCCACATCTGGTATCATACTGAATGGGGAAAATCTGAAAGATCTGGAACAAGACAAGGATGCCCACTTTCACCATTGTTATTCAACATAGTACTGGAAGTTCTAGCTAGAGAAATTAGACAAGAGAAAGAAATAAAAGGTATCCAAATTGGAAAGGAAGAAGTCAAATCATCCTTGTTTGCAGATAACAGAATCTTATACCTACAGAAACCTAAAGACTCCACAAAAAAAAAAAAATCTATTAGAACTGACAAAAAAATAATTCAGTAAAGTTGCAGGATACACAATCAACATACAAAACTCAGTAACATTTCTATATGCCTACAGCAAACAGTATGGCAAAGAAACCAAGAAAGTAACTCCATGTACAATAGCTACAAATAAAATAAAATACCATGGAATAAACTTAACCAAAGAACTGAAAATATCTCTATAATTAAAACATAAAACACTGCGGAAAGAAATTGAAGAGGATACTAAAACATGGAAAGATATCCCATACTCATGGATTGGAAGAATCAATATTGTTAAAATGTCCATACTCCCCAAAGCAATCTACAGATTCAATGCAATCCCCATCAAAATACCAATGACATTCCTCACAGGAATAGAAAAAATAATCCTAAAATTTATATGGAACCACAAAAGACCCAGAATAGCCAATGCCTTCCTGAGCAAAACAAACAAAACTGGAAGAAACACATTATCTGACTTCAAATTATGCTACAGAGCTGTAGGAACCAAAACACCATAGTACTGCCATAAAAATAGACACATATATCAATGGAACAGAATAGAGAACCCAGAAATAAATCCACACACCCACAGTGAACTTATCTTTGACAAAGGTGCCAAGAATATACAATGAGGAAAGGACAATCACTTTAATAAGTGGTGCTGGGGAAACTGGATATCTATATGCAGAAGAATGAAAGTAGATCCTTATCTTTTGCCATATACAAAAATCAAATCACCATGGATGGGCACTTGGGTTGTTTCCACATCTTTGCGATTGTGAATTGTGCAGCTGTAAACATTCGAGTGCAGATGTCTTTTTTATAGAATGCCTTTTGTTCTTTTGGGTAGATGCCCAGTAATGGGATTGCTGGATCAAGTGGTAGATCTACTTGTATCTCTTTGAGGTATCTCCATATTGCTTTCCACAGAGGATTAAAGACTTAAATCTAAGACCTGAAACTGTGAAACTACTAAAAGAAAATATTAAGGAAATGCTTCAGGACATTGGTCTGGGCAAGGACTTCTTGAGTAATACCCCCCAAAGCACAGGCAACCAAAGAAAAATTGGACAAGTGGGATCACATCAAGCTAAAATCTTCTGCATGTCAAAGGAAACACTCAGCAAACTGAAGGGGCAACTCACAGAATGGGACAAAATGTTTTCAAACTACCCATCTGACAAGGTATTAATAACTAAAATATATTAATATAAGGAGCTCCAACAACTCAATAAGAAAAAAAAACAAATAATCCGATTAAAAAATGGGCTAAGGATCTGAATGGACATTTCTCAAAAGAAGACACACAAATGGCCAACAGATATATGAAAAAATGCTCAACATCATTGCTCATCAGAGAAATGCAAATCAAAACAACAATCAGATATCATCTCACCCTGGTTAAAATGGCTTTTATCCAAAAGACAGGCAATAACGAATGCTGGCAAGAATGTGGAGAAAGGGGAAAGTTTCCCACTGTGGTGAGAATGTAAATTAGTGCAAGCATTATGGAGAACAGTATGGAAGTTCATCAAAAAACTAAAAATCAAATTACCATATGACCCAGCAATCCCACTACTGGGGATATATCCAAAGGCAAGGAATTCAGTTTATTTAAATGATATCTGCGCTACCACGTTTATTGCAGCACTATTCACAATAGACAAGGAATGAACCTAAGTGTCCATCACTGGATGAATGGATAAAGAAATTGTGGTACATATGCACAATGGAGTATTATATGGTCACAGAAAATAATGAAATCCTGCCATTTGCAACAACATGGATGATCTAGAGAACATTATGTTAAGTGAAATAAGCCAAGCACAGAAAGACAAATCTTGCATATTCTCACTCATATGTGGGAGACAAATATTAAAAAAACAATTGATCTCATGGAGACAGAGAGTAGAATGATGGTTACCAGAGGCTGGGAAGGGTAGCATGGAGGGGGTGATTAAGGAAGGGTGATTAGACATGGTTGCAAAAATACAGTTAGATGTAATGAACAATAATTCATAGCACCACAAAGTGAATATAACCATGTATAAGTTAGGGTACACCTTAAAATAAATAAAATAGTGGAATTGGAATTTTCCTAACACAAAGAAATAATAAATGCCTGAGGCAAGGGATGCCCCAATTACCCTGATTTTATTAATTCACATTGTATGCCTGTATCAAAACATCACATAACATGTACCTTATAAAGATATACAACCAGTATGTACCCATAATAATTAAAAATTTTAAAAAGGGAGTTGTAATCTTATCATATTGAATTTGAATGTGAAAGATCATTAAAAAAAGCACTTTAGAAAAAAGACAACTGATCTCAAAGAATAAAAAGAATGAGTGTGGCTCCAGGGTCACCATCCAAGTAAAATACTTATTAGCCTCTTACTAGTTCAAAGAAAGGCAGGAAGTTTATTCCAAAAATTAGAAGCAAAACGTGGAAAATATGCTTCTAATGAAGCCATCATGTGGCTTCTAGAGACTTGAGACCAGTCCAAATCTGCAAAATATTATAGTAAGTGGCAAGGTGGCAAGTGCTGATACCACAGCTGCTAGGCATTTACTGAAATCAATAAAAGAGGATGGTGACCTGCTTCAGTAGATTTTAAATCTAGATGAATCTGATCTATTTCAGGATGGAATGGTAAGGAGTTTTACATCAAAAAGGAGAAGAGCGTTTTCAATCTTCAGAAGACTGACTCAGACTTCTATTGGTGAAAATTTATTCAGGGATTTAAGTCTAGGCACTACAGATGTATGAATAAATCTGGGTTTCTCAACCTCAGCACTGTTTACAATTTTGGCTCGATAATTCTTTGTGGTAGATATCCCATGCATTGTAGGATGTTCAGCAGCAGCCGTGACCTTTACCCACCAGATGTCAGTAGTACCCTTTCCCCAGTTGTGACAACTAAAGTTGTCTCCAGACATTGGCAAATGTCTCCTGGGGGCGAGGGGGTGCCGGTAGACTACCTTCCCCTTCCACCATGAGAATAACTAAAATAAATAGATTTACATGCAAATAAGGAAAATAAGAAATAAGTGTATGTTAATGTGCCCATTATATAGATTTTATATAAGGCATATATAAATTATTTAGACTACATTAACAACTGAGGATAAAGTAGGAAATAAGTGGTTTTATTCTGTCTACAAGTCATGGAGAACAATATTTCTTACACTACTAATATCCTTAATTATTTCTAATAAGCCTAAGTCTAAGTTATCTAATTTTAGGTGGACCATTTTTTCAATAAGGAGAATGATCAGTACAAATGGACAAAATATTGAAAACAAACTGTGGAACGATAAAGTGTGGTGTATCTATATAATGCAGTTCCTAGTTGTTCCTGGTAGGAAAATTATAATATACACTGGTGAAATCTCAATCTCATTCAACCTGAAAAATTGTTTGTTCATTTGTATGAAATTAACAGCTATAGTGAAATTATTATTTATCTACCTGTGTCATTTCAAGCATGTTGCTAAATTGTCTTCATCTGTCTCCTCCCCTGTTAAATTTTAATACTGCCATTTTGTCACAGTCTTATGCTTAGCCCAATTCTTCACACATAATAAATACCCAACTCTTCACACATAATAAATACCCAGTAAATATATGGTACAGGACACAACCAAGTTCCAATGACACTGAATTTTGAGAAGGATAAATAAGAAGAAAGACTCAAAGGAATGAATACCCATTGGGTACAGACTAGGCCCTGGGACTGACACAAATTTCTAGTTGCACATTTTGCCATGTCAATGAAGACCTGTGTTGACTATGTTGATGCAGTAATATAGTCAACAAATGATTTTGGACAGTCCATTGTGAGCTCAGTGCCCTGCGAAGCACTGGCAATAGAGAATGTATAAAATGGAAGAGGTTCATGCATTCATTGAGCTTCCATTATAGGAGGCGAGATAGCTAATAAAGAGATACACAAAAATGAGTTATGGATTGAATAAACAACTCTAGGAGGAACTATTGAAGGAAATAGAGGAACTTATTTTAGAAGGCACAGTCACAAAAGGTCTCTCTGAGGAGGGGTGGTATAAATTATAGGGGTGGATAAAATATCTTTTTTCTCTCTACCCTCCTAGGTTCTCCAACTGGGGCCTTGTAAAGTAGACTGGCCAATGATAGATTAACGAGAGAAAAGCATAAAAATTATTTAATCTAAGTTGTATGTGACATGGGAGACTTCATAAGGAAATGAAGACCAGAGAAAATAGTTAAACCCAAGTGCTTTTATGTTAGGTTTGATGAAGAGTGGAGAGTCATGGAAAAATGTGATAGGACAAATGGATTTGAACTAAGAGTAGTAAACTGGGGGAAATTTAGCAGGGGCTATTATTCGGATTCTTCTCAGTATCCCTCTGTCTTCAGAGATAAGCCTTCTCCTTTCTTCTAGGTACAGGGAGGGCACCTCTAGGGTAGCAGCAGTAGAGACAGAGAGTAGACACTGAGGGAGGTGTATATACATTTGAGGGAGGGTCAACTGGATGGATTGGATGTAGGGACTGAGGAAAAGATAGGAGTCAAGGATGACTTCTGGGGCTTGGCCTAATATGGTAGTGATGCCATTCACCGAGATTGATAAGACTGAGACAGGGTCAGAAAGGCACTGTAATTTTCTACCTTGTTCTGTTTTCTTGAACATGCAAATCACAGTTATTTAAAGTCTGTGTCTTATAACTCTACTATACGGCCCATCCATAGATCTGTTGCTATAATTTGATTTTTTTCACTTGGGCTTGTTTCTTGGCATGCTTAGTACTATTTTGGATTTTGACCAATATATATGGAAACATTTTAGAAGTTCTAGTTAATATTCCCTTCCTCCAAAGAGGATTTTCATTTTATCTGGAAGGCTGTTAGAAAAAGAGCAGGTCAATCTATAATAAGGCAATCAGGGATTGAGGTGACTCTGCTGGATTTCCATTTATTAAAGTTCTGATCTATTTATTTTTCACCTTTATTCCCAGGGTGCAGCCCTTAGGGAACCTCAGGGAAAAGTCTAGCATGTTGAGAGGGAACTTCCTATTTAGCAGGCCCTGAATTCCAATTTTTGTCTTCCCAAAATGGTGAGACTGCCTAATGTTCTTCTGATTTCTTAGCCTTTAGCCACTATTTTCTGCTGAGTGCTCAATTTAGGAATTATCGAATTAAACGACACAGTGTCAGGCTTACTTACCTCTGCTTCTCCTCTTTTCTGGGACTTGGCTACTCAAGTTTTGACTCTCTTGTAGCACTGATTTTTTTTTTTAATTTTTTAAATTTCAGCATATTACAGAGGTACAAATGTTTAGGTTACATATCTTGCCTTTGCCCCACCCAAGTCAGAGCTTCAAGCATGTCCATCCCCAGATGGTGTGCACCGCACCCATTACCTGTGCATATACCCATCCCCTCCTCCCTGCTGTCATCTGCCTTACGCTCGATGAGTGTTGTTACTATATGTGCACTTAAGTGTAGATCAATTCATACCAGTTTGATGGTGAGAACATGTGTGCTTGTTTTTCCATTCCTGTGATACTTTGCTTAGTAGAATGGGCTCCAGTTCTATCCAGGATAAGAGGTGCTAGACACCATTGTTTTTTGTGGCTGACACAAAGCACTGATGTTCTATTCCAAAACTACTGAAGAATTTTGCATATCCACACAATGTCTGGCTTAGTCTGATTTGTCTCTTAAATGGCTTGTTCTTCTATCATCAATGCAAAAGATGGATTAGAGAGGTTGAGTACAGATTCTGACAAGCCAGGAAAAAAAGGCCCATTAAATAGACATCTCCCAGTAGGAGATAATGAGGACCTGATGTAGGGCAATGAGCATAAAATGCAGAAGGGGAAATAGGAGCAAGAAAAGCAAGAAATACTTAAGCAGTGGATTTGAAATGATGGCAAATGGAAAATTTAGCTGTCAGCATCTCTTAAATATTATTTATGTGTCAAAATGAAAATGACATATTGGCTCATTAAATCTGTGTCCTTCATAATTTTAAAGGCTGGTCAAGAATGACTGGTTGCCAAACAAAATAATCTACTCTTTGAAATTTCTCATGGTTCTGCTATTATTCTTAGCTATAAGGATTTGAAGAATAAATGTATTTTAATTGCCTTCATTGTTCAAAATAAGAACTTGCTCAAGTTAGAGCCTTTATGTGAGCGATCTCTTTGAAGGAAGCCATATGCTCTGTTAATTCAGAAAGCATGGGAAATATTTAAAACCAAAACATCATTATTATTCTGATAGCAATATTTTATGGAAGAAGTTGAATCATTCAACTTGAAGAGACACTGAGCTGTGTTGGTAATATGCACCATTTAACATTGCATTTGAGATGAGGTGCTTGTTCTTAATAAATAGTATTAAAACAGGTAGAAAAATGACAATATTTTAGTGCTTGCTATAGACTAGGAACTCAATGTTGAGTGCTTTAGAAACATTCTCATTCAACCTTTTCAACAACTTTATAAGATAGATTATTTCTCATATTTTATAGCGCCAAATCTCAAAACGCTGGGACCACTTGCCTGAAATCATACAATTAGTGAATGGCAGAACGAAGACTGAAAACCAATTCTGTTTTACTCTATTCTGTCTTCTCTTCTCAAAGTACCACAAATCTAAGAACTTTCTTACCTTTTGAAAAAGCTTCAAAAAACACGAAGGGAAAGTCTGGGTCAGACAATTTAGATTTATTTGAACAAAACTTTGCATTACTTGATAAAATAAAAAATAATCTCAACTATATTCTTTCCAAGTCAAGTAATACTTTTACCCATGAGAATATAGTGCAGCTCATTCTCTTGTTAACTTGAATCCTGAGGCATCTCATTATATAGTTTCTAAACTGAGTATGATCTCATCCCCCCCAAATTTAATATATCAATTGTCATCATTGATATAGGAACAGCAAAACCAGCTATTTTAAAATAATTCAATCACCTTTCTTTCAGTTATTCCCTGAGCAGGACAAGTTCTGCTTTCTACATCAGCAAAACCAGCAGAAATCTGACCCAGATGACAAAATGACTAGATTAGTCTATAGCTGGCTGTAATCTTATCCTCAGAAGGAAATGGGAAGGAAATTTACCATTGATTATATTTCTGTCCTTTTCTAGGCACCTAGTCTTTAACTGTCTCATTTAATCCTCACAACAAACCTATTAAGGTGCATGCTACCTTTACAGGTGATTAAGTTGAGATGCAGAAAAGTCAAATGACTTCCCTAATAGAAATCTTTGAAAGGGGCATCCATTCTTAAACCGATGATGGAATTTTTTGTGCCTCAAGGGCTCCAATATCTTGGTTAACATAAATTTACTTAAACATAAGTCACTAGTGAGGCACTGTACTAAATTTTAAATAATATATTATTATATAATGTATATTAAATTAAATTAAATTTTATAGTGTATATATATAACTTTCTGTATATACGTATACATATATACATAGTTATACATATACACACACATGTACAGAGAGAATTATATATTAATGTTATGTATTAAATTAGTTTTTGCAATATATATATTTTTATGTATTATATATTAAAACAGAATATTTAGGAGAATAAATATAAAACAGAATGGGGAGTTTAGATAATAATATATAGTATAAATAAAGCTCTAAATTCCATCAGCATGGGAGAAACAATCACTGCATCCATCTATCAATTACACAAGGAAAGCAGGAGCAGTCTGTGTTGTACACAGTTATATCATCGGTGTCTAGCATAGTGCCTAACACATAAATGTGTAATACATATTTTTAGATAAACAAACCATTGATAGGATTAAAACCCAAGCAAAATCCCCAGATTATCTAGAAACTTGTGACAAGAGTTGCAGGAAACCTGATATCTAAAGAAGAGAAGGCTAGAAAGTAAATCATACTCTACAATCATATTAGTGATCTTTGCATGTTGACCCCATGTTCTTCATGTCCATGGAATGTCCAGCAAATAAAATTAAATGGAATTGTAGAATAAAAGATTTATGTCAGATGCAGAAGAATTTTCCATTCATTGAAGGCTATTAACACTGGGGTGAATTACTTGTGAAAAGCATGCAGTCTTCTTTAGACATAGTTAAAATTAGGGGAAGATGTTTTAATTTATTAAAGCCAGTTTAATGAGGTGGTAATTAGAAGCTCAGTGTGGATAAGGACCATGCTTGATTTGCTGGTTATTGAAACTGCAATGCCTAGTGTATTTCCTGACACATAGTAGGTACTAGATATATAGTAAAGAAATGATTGAAAATAAGCTAAGGGAATAACTGATCCCTCAAAATTTCTTTCAACTCTATGATTTATAAGAAATGGGAAGGTTGTTAAATTTTTTGTAATATTGGATTTTGACTAAATTGTTGGATCACATAAGTTATATTTAAAATTAATCATTGAAAATGCCTAGGATTGGTTATTATGAGTTTATTTTCTACTTGCCCAAAAGATACTTTAAAACAGTACAGAACTTGGCCTAGGAAACAAAACACTACTGAACTAATCTTTGCCCTTTGCTTAGCTGATTTTCTCTTTGCCTCTAATTTTTTTTTCCTTGAGAATTCTAATTTTACAAATAACTTTAATATCTGTAAAATGGCAAAGATCAATTAGAGAGATCTATAAAATACTCTGAGCTTCTTGAACAGTATTCTCTATAAATAGAACTTGGCAAGTAGTCATTTCAGTACTATAAATGAAAGTAGTGTGAATAATTTTTTTAAGTTGCTCTTTTTATACTCCTCTGCATTTGCCATAAGGTTGTGAAATCCTTTAGGGCACTTAATATGCAAAATATCATAACTTGTTTTTTCTTGGAAATAATTTAATTAACATACTTCTTATGCAGCACGGGAGACAGAAAAATTAGTTTAATAGCCAACAAATTGAGGCTTAAGAGAAAGGAATTTCCAATCCCTTTTTGGATTATTATTTATAGATATTCCTAGTTGAGTCCACTGCTTTTGTTATTAAAAAGACCAGAAGAATCCATGCTTGTGTTAATTCTGTAGGCCTGGGATGATGAATAATTGCAGGAAATATTTTAAATTTCACATTAGTATGTAACCATTAAGACTTGGGATATGTTAATATGACGTTGAACACCATGTAGACTATGATCATGTTTCATGTTTGACACATCTTTCCAAATTGGAAGTATTTCCTTTGCCTTTTTACAAATAAAACTTTAAAACCATCATATAGGTATTAAAATAGACTAATCATAAAATACTTGGGAAAATTTAACTCCAATGTTGAATAGATCAGAGGGCTGTGATTGAAAGTGTTGCTTGGTAATGAAATTGGTTTTCCGCCTTTATTGTGGGAGTCAGAATAATGAGAAAGTAGTCTGGTGAGATAGGAATAACTCAGTCTGATTATTCCAAGTGTATAATTCTGTGTAGCCTTTGCTACCATCTTAAACGCTTTCATCATGTTCAAATATTTTCTTCTTGAATGAAAGTTTAGGGATCGTAAGAAGTGTGTGTGTGAATAAGTGTGTGTAGAAATCATATGAAAATAATAAAAATGCATCTATTGTAAATCAGCTCAATTCTAAAATTTTACTTTTTAACTTGATTGAAATCATTTCCTTTTGCCTCATCTTCAACCAAAGTATTGGTACAATGAGAAACCTACCTGATTTTTTTTTTTAGAATATTTTGCCAGTGCCAATCACAGGCAATTCTGAAATGTGTTCTTGCTAAAATGATAAATTTTTATTCAAGTTGTTTACTTAGAAAGTAACTTTGGTGCTCTTAAGTTTTAATGGATCTTGGATTATTACTTATTACTTCATTATTTAAAAATCAAGGAAAACAAACAAATTACCTGGGTCCTGACAGTCTTATTTTAAAGACTGTCTCTGTATTCTTCACTAATACATTTGAGTATTCAAAATCACGTCTTTATTGTGAAATATTTCTAAGCAGTTTTGTTCAATAGCTCTGTCTGTGGTGTTAGGATTTCTGTGGATGATACGGAACCAGGCACTAAGAGGTTAGAGGTCATGTGATTTCTGTTCACCTGAAAGTTGCTTTAGCGTTCTTTAGAATAGTGGTGTTAGAATCAGAGGTCAAAATTCAGTGTTTCCATATGCATGACAACATTTCTGCAGCCATCCTGTCAAGGGACCCTGTGCTTGCTTGGGGAACATCTCTGCTTGTCAAGACAACGACATCTCTGCCTCAACCCCTGAGATACCATGACAAGAGTAATAGGGATGCCTGGGTCAATGCTTTTTGCAGTTCAGCTCCCAGATGTACTTTATATTTAAGTTACTTACTCTGTACTAAGCATATCTCCAATATATTATCTCATTGAATGTACAACAGGCTTGAACCTCAGGACATTGCACTGAGGCATAAAGCTCAGTGCTCAAAACTGACTTAGTTGACTTCAATGTCTGTAGTCTTAACCATTACTTTTCCTGTTTCTTCTGTAACTCATTTACTTCATAATTAGTTATAAAACTATTACTAGAAAGGCCCACGGTGTTTATCTAATTTTATCCTTATTTGCTTTATAGACAGAGGTCCATAGAGGCTCTGACTCTCTTAAGGTCATTGATATAGCTAGAGCTATCAACACAGCAGAGCTGTAATTAGCCCTGGTCTCTCCTTTCCCTAAATTGGGCAAATCTAAGATGGATGTCACTAGCTCAGAGTATTAAAGTGGAAAATAAATTCACATAACATTCAATAATCACTTTACATTTCTTTTTTAATAATGGGTTTCTATGGTTCAAAGTTTATATCATGCTTTTTATTTGGTCATCATATAGAAAATGGATCATCATCTAGGCAAAATCGTGATTTAGACTAGACCAGGAGTTGTCAAACTTTTGCTAAAAGGAACAGACAGTAAAAATTTTATGTTTTGTGGAACATATTGTTTCCGTGGTAACTACTCAAAACTTCCATTCTTGGATAAAAGCAGCCATAGGTAATACATAAATGAAGGAATATGGTTGTGTACCAATAAAACTGGTATTTGAATTTTACATAATTTTCATGTGTCACAGGATATTATTCTTTTGATTTTTGTGGTCTATGGAGAAGGTGAAACCTATATGACTTTATAAAGTCATAGCTGAGGAATGGTTGTATGAAAAAGCCTAAATATATAACAAAAAAGTCAATAAATTAAGAAGCAGACATATGCTATATTCTATATTATTAAATAATTTTATATTATATGATACAGATAATACACATCCATAATATTAGACTTGAGATGACAAGGTATAAACACGTAAAAATAATTGAACTATATAATCAAATTTTCAAATTATCTATCCAGATATTTGGTGCTGCAAGAGCATTAAAACGTCAGAGACTCATAGTGGAAATAAACTGCGTGTATTTTGAAGTATAGATAGGAATGAACAAAATGTTAGGGAAGCTGAAAGGACTCTTTCAAGTAAAAAAAAGTACATGAGCAAGATTTGCTAAATATGAATTTGTTAAAATGCAAAGAGTAAAATGTGATACTTTACTCATTCATCAAAACATTACGGATAGAAATATGTTCTAGGCACTGTAGAGGGATTCAAATTTCTAGAGCTTTCAAGTTCTCTTAACTAAACATTCCTGCCAAAGTTCTGGGGAATTGGATTTAGATCCTAGAAAAGATAGCAGTAGAGTTAGACAAAGCCTTTTGTTCCCTTTGCTCTAAGAGGAGTTATTTCTGTTTGAAAGAGGTCTTTAAAGGCTGTATTTCAAACAACTCCGGGCAAATACTTCTCTAGTTAAGTAAATGCAGAGATAGCCAATACTAAACTTCATCTTTAAAGTGATCGTACTATGAATTTAGCTCCTTCTCAGGGTCCCTGAGTTGAAGAGTTTATGGTCTATTGTATTTCCAGTTGTGATATGCTGACCATTAGCATTTTGCAAATTGATGTTAGGAAGCTCATACCATGGTGGTTTATAGCCTGCCTCGCTTTGAAATATTTCCTGTCACCTCATTTCAAAAGATACTTCTAAGCTCATGGGAACAAATGTCATTAGGGGAATCTTTCAAAATCAAATGAGACAGAAGAGCAGCGCCTTTTTAGAATCACTGTGCTCAGGCAGGGAAAGACCACCACACCAGTGAGCCAGAGTATATAAACACAGTATTTATTCATGTCATTACCTCCTTTCATAACAAATAATCCTGATTTTCCATTTGTGGTAGTTATGTAATAGTTGTGTTTAAAACATTCATTTGAATATTAAAAAGTGAGTTGATTGTAAGAAAACATTAAGTATAGGTAATGTATGTACATAGCAAAATGTAGAGATAATATGCTGATGATGACTAGAGCTTGGGAAAAAAACTGGCCAAGACAGATTTTTGTCCCCAAAGGAAGAATCATTTTAAAGAAAAGTTGGTAGGGCACATTTTAAAACTTGTCTGCTATCTTCTTTTGAAGGAAAACTGCCTGGCTTAAGTGGAACATTAGATTTCCCTTCATAGTTTTTCTAAGTTACATTCAATAAGGAAAAAAAAAAAAAAGTCAAATTTAGAGGTGAATCCTGAGTTCCTGTGTGCAAGGGAAGGACTTAAAAGTTTAAACAGGCACAGCCATCGTTTTTTCCTGGGAGTGTGTAACTCTTGCAGAGGGCTAATTAAGCCCATGTGAGTTACTGAACTAAACATGCTGAGGACAGTGCCAGGTGAAGGATCTCTAACCCTTAGGAAGTAAACCCAAAGTCAATAAATCAGCTAAACAGCATTCAAGAGAATAGTTAGAAGTCTTGAAACAACAGCTCCACATATCTGGTGACCAGTGCAAATGAATGTAAGGGAAGATCTCTAAACAGGTCATACCAACTGACTAAAATCAGTAAAAGTTCTGGGAATGTTTTTCCTAAATGTACTGGAATTAACATGGAGAAGTACTGGAATTAACATGGAGAAGGCAGGATAGTTGCTGTGCTGAACATTCAGATAAAGAGGTTTCTTAGTTTGTCCCCAACCTCCACATTTCCTCTCTCTCAATAAATGGCACCACTGTTTCCTCACTCTACTCATTTCCTCACCTCCCACATCCAGTACACCAGCAAGTCTTACTGTCTTGACCTTCAGAATATACACCGAATCCTAGTGGGATTCACTCCCTCCACTGCTACCTCCCGATTCAGGCACCGTGATCTCTCTCACCTGTACTACGCATTGATGCGTTTGATTCCACTCTGGCCATCTTACAGTCATTTATCCACACTGCAGCCCCAGTCATATTTTAAAAAATTAACTTAGATCTTGTACCTTGCTTGAAGCTCTTCAGTGACTTTTCATCATACTCAGATTAAAATGCAAACTCCTGAATATGACCTGCAACACTCTTCTTAAAGGCTCTCTGACCACATCACCCCCCACTCACTCACTCACTGCTTTATAGTCAGACCTTCCTTGCAATCCCTGATTATATACGTGCTGTTTCTGAAACACTCTTGCTGTGTTTCTGCATGGTTCAGCCCTCATTCCACTCAGTTCTCCGCACAAATGTCACTTCTTTCCTTTCTGACCACCCTCACTAAAATAGCAACACACACACACACACACACACACACACACACACACACACTCTTGATCCCTGAGTCCTCTGTTATTTTTTCTTCATAGCAGTATCACTACTGAAATTGCATTATGTGTTTATAGAGCAGTCCCATATACGTCATCAAATTATGAAGATTTAAACAGATATCTTATATGTAAAACACCTTATAAAGCTCTGTTTAAATGTGAAGGATGGTTATTGTAGTGGAGTTTGCCACTTTATAACTACAGTCTAATGACATTACGAATCAAAAAGCCTTTGTTGATTTAATTAATTGTAATTATTCTTGTCTCTCCCTTGCTTCCTTTCTTTTTTAACTAGCCTGGAGGTAATTGATTACTAGCTATGTAGATTATACTGCTTAATTTTTAGTACTTCCTCCTCATAATATTGATGTTAGTTTTTCATGCATCCTTAGCATCATATTTATCTATGTTTTGTATAAGAAAATTTTTAACCTTTCTGTTCCTCTGATACATATTTTCAAGTAGTTTATCTAGTATATCAAATGTATTGACCTTTCAAATAATATATGTCTCATAAGAATATGGTTATTTATCAGGTTTCCCAGATGTTTGAAACTTTCCTGGTATCTAAACAATGCTATCATTTTATAAACATGCCACTGATTTTTTATTTTAAAATTATTAAAGGAAGAAATATCACTTTAGCTTTCCTTCATATGGCAGATACATATTTTATTAAGCAGATACAAATTGTGTTCCACAATCTTGGTTGGACCAAAAATAATACTGTCTTAATTTTCTGTAATGATTTTAACTTTTGTCTCAATCACCTATCCTGCCAGGCTCTTCCAAATTGCATTCTCAGTCTTAAATCTTCTCCTATTGTCCACATTTTATATTGGAGCCATATAGATTCCAAATGAGATGATCGCCATGATGGTGGCCAATAGCTCTTCACTGTTTATTAATCATACCGAAAACACAGAATCTTTTATTAATGTTTTGCATGGGTCCCACATGCCTTGATGCATCACACAGCCATTTCCCATCCTTAGCAGGACTGTCAGGAGGCCCAGAAAGCCCACCTAACACCCTCATTCTCTTCTCATACAAGTCTTTCCACCCACTCCAGGAAATTTCCTTATATCTGATTGGAAACCCATTTCCCCATGCATTTTTGCCCAAGATGTTTGTTCTCTATCCTGATCCTGTTTCTCTTACCAGTTCTGTAAATGCTCTAAATTTCCTTAAGAGCTAGAGATTTGGAAACAAAAGCCATAGTGAACTGCAGTAAATTTTTGTTTTCTGCCCTACAAGCTCCCTCTGTTGAGTCAGTGAGCACAGGGCCAATTTTCTCATGGAATTGAGGTGAAAAGAATTTGTAAATACTAAGAGGAGAAAAACATAGGTTAATAGCACAAAATGGTATCCCTCCATAATGGTTTTCAATTTCACTTCTCAGTATAAAAATCAATATAAATAATAAAAATCATAATCACTACTGTTGAGCGTCTGCCTTATAAATGGTCCTAATACAACCCACAGTGGTTTCATTCCTCCCTCTTTTTTCCCCTTCACATTGGAGTATACAATAAGCCTTCAAAAGTCATAAATTT
>RJWJ010008115.1:0-54663 GCA_004363605.1 Indri indri | reverse complement strand
TAAGAATAACATCTATTGGATGTCGGGCGGGGGGAGGGGGAAGGGGGAGGGGTGAGGGGGAGGAGGAGACGGATATATGCATACGCAAAGAGTGCAATGCGCACCCTCCGAGAGATGGACACGCTTGGGACTGGGACTTGGGGTAAGGGGGGGCAAGGGCAACATACGTAACCTAAACATCTGTACCCCTATAAACAACAAACAATAAGAAAAAGGAAAAGAAATCAGTGACAATAAGATATACAGGAAAACACACACACACACACACACACACATATTTGAAAAGTAAACAATATACTTCTAAGTAACCAAAGAGCCAAACAGAAAATCACAAGGGAAATAAGAAACATTTCTAACTGAATGCTTGTTTGTAGAAATTGACAAGTTGACATTAAAATTTCTGCAAAAAAGCAAAGGAACAAGATCCTACAGAATATTCTTGGGGAAGATTAAAGTAATTTATGCTACCCTCATTTCAAAAGTTACTATAAAGCTACATACAGTGTTTACAACCTAATTGATCACAATCAGTTACAGATTCCTTTGTTCCTTCTCCACTCCCACCGCTTCACTTAACCAGCCTTAAAAGAAAAAAAAAAGCTACATATATGAGTAGGTATATTTCTGGACTCTGTTCAATTCTGTTGATTATTTTGTCGATTGTTATGCTAATACCACATTGTCTTGATTTTTTAGCTCAATAAGTAAGTCTCAAATAAAAAAAAATAGAAGTGGAAAAACTATTCCATGTAATTGGAAACCAAAAGTGAGCAGTAATAGCTATTTTATATCAAATAAAATAGAATTTAAATTGACAAAGTAAAAATAAATAAATAAATTCATTATATAATTATAAAGAGATTAGTCCAACAAGAAGATATCACAAACCTAAAGATACATTTCCCTAGCTGCAAAGCTCCCATATTCATAAAAACAAATACTAATAAATGTAAGGAAATCTAGACAAAACTACTATAATGGTGGAGGTTTGCAAAACTCTACTGACAGCAATAAACAGATTGTTGAGGCATAAAGTCAACAAAGAAACATTGCATAAATAGATGCAGAAAAATCATTCAATAAAATCCTGCATTCCTTCATGATAAAAAAAAATGCTCAACAAACTAGACACAGAAAGACCATTCATCATGTTAATGAATGCAATATACAACGAACCCACAGCCAACATCATTCTAATGGGGAAGAGTTTAAAGCATTCTGTTTAAGAACTGGGGTAAGACAAAGGTGCCCACTTTTACCACTTCTATTCAACATAATACAGGAGTTTTAACCCAGAGAAATCAGGCAAGGGAAAAAAAATAAAGGATATCCACATTGGAAAAGAGGAAATCAAACTATTTATGTTTGTCTTTGATATATTCTCATTGAGAAAGCTCTAAAGAGTCTTCCAGAAGACTCTTAGATTTGATAAATAAATTCAGTAAAATCTCGGGTTATAAAATCAATGTTTGCAAATCAGTAGCACTGCTATACCTGGCAATAACTGCCAAGCTGAGAATCAGATCAGGAACTCAATCTCATTTAAAATAGATGAAAAAAAAATACCCAGGAATATGTTTAACCAAGGAGGTGAAAGAACTCTACAAGGAGAACTACAAAACACTGATGAAAGAAATTGTGAAACACATAAACAAATGAAAAACCATCCCATAATGATGGGTTAGAAGAATCAGTGTTGTGAACATGACCATAATGCCCAAAGCAATCTGCAGATTTGGTGTAATTATCATTAAAATATCAATATCATTTTTCACAGACTTAGAAAAAAAATTCTAAAACTCATTTAGAACCAAAAAAGAGCCTGAACAGCCAAAGAAATCTTAAGCAAAAGGAATAAATCAGGAGCCATCACATCACCTGACTTCAAATTATACTACAAGATGATAGTAACCTTACTGGTACAAAAGTAGACACCTGGGTGTATGGAATTGATTGGAATAGAATACAGAACACAGAAGCAAAGCCAAATAACTATGACCAACTGATCTTTGGCAAAGTAGACAAAAATATACACTGGGTAATAGTTACATGCAGAAGAATGAAATTAGATCTCCATAGATCAATATATACAAAATTAACTCAAAATGGATTAATATATTAAATGTAAGACCTTAAACAATAAAAATTCTAGAAGAAAATGTGAGAAAAACTCTTCTGGACATTGGCCTAACATATAACTTATGAGTAACAACCCAGAACTAAATGCAACTAAAAAAATAAATACAGAGAGCTTAATTAAACTACAGATATTCTGCACAGCAAAAGCCAAAATCAATAGAATAAGTAGGCAATACAGAATGGGAAAAATATTTGTAAACTATACATCTGACAAAGGACTAATATCCAGAATTATGAAAGAATTTAAATCAGCAAGAAAAAAAATAATCCCATTAAAAAGTAGGCATACAACCTCAACAGACATTTTTCAAAAGAAGATACATTAACAGACAACATGTGAAAATATTCTCAGTATCACTAATTATCAGGGAAAAGCAAATTAAAACCACAATGAAATACCATTTTAGCCCTGCCAGAATGACATTTATTATAAAATGAAAAGAAAATAGATGTTGGCATAGATGTGTTAAAAAAAAAGAATGCTTATAAACTTTTGGAGGGAATGTAAATTAGTACAATCTCTACAGAGATAAGTATGGAGGTTTTTCAAAGAACTAAAAGTAGATCTACTATTCAATCCAGCAATCCCACCAGTGGATATCTACCCAAAGAAAAAGAAGTCATTACATTCAAAAGATAGCTGCAATCATAAGTTCATTACATCACAATTCAAAATTGCAAAGATATGCCTAAGTTCCCACCTACTGGTGAGTGGATAAAGAAAATTTAGCATATATATACCATAGAATAGTACTCAGACATAAAAAGAGTCAAATAATGTCTTATGCAGCAACTTGGATGGAACTGGACACCATCATGCTAAGTGAAATAACTCATGAACAGAAAAGCAAATACCTCATGTTCTCACCTATAAGCAGGAGCTAAGCTACATGTACACAGGGCATACAGAGTGGTAAAATGCACGTTGGAGATTCAGATAGGGGAGGATTGGATGGAAGGAAGGGAAGCAAAACTACCTATCGGATGCAATGTACACTATTTACGTGATGGGTACACTAAAAACCCAGACATCATCACTATACAATTCATCCATGTAACCAAAACCCACTTGTATCCCTAAATCTAATGACATAAAAAAGTTAGCATATCACAGAGATAATCTTTGGTTCCATGCTCAATACCACATTATTCACAATAACCAATATATGGAAATAATAAGTGTTCATCAACAGATAATTGGATAAAGATATTTTAGTATATATGTAATATACACATATATATATATATATATATACATACAATGCAATATTATTCACCCTTGAAAGAGGAGATTATGCCATTTGCAATGACATGGATGAACATGGAGGCTATTATGCTAAGTGAAATAAGCCAAATACACACACAAAAAATACCGCATTACCTCAATTTTTTGTGGAATCTAAAAAAGAGTTGAATACATAGAAACCGAGAGTAAAGGTAGTTACCAGGGGTGAGGAGAACAAATTTGAAGATGTAGGTCAAAGGGTTCAATCCTAAAGTTATATAGGATGAATAAAAATAGAAAGCTAATGTACATCAGGAGTACTATAGTTAATAATATTGTAGTGTGTATTGAAAATTTGCTAAAAGATTAGATTTCAGGTGCTCTCAACCTCTCCCCACTCAAAAAAAGATAACCAGGGAAGATGACGTATCTATTTTTTGCTCACCTGTAGTAATTTCTTCACTATGTATATGTATACCAAAACATCATGTTGTATGCCTAAGATATATATAGTAATGAATAAATATAAAATATATTTTATAAAGGTATATATAAAAAAGAGAAACAAAGTTTCTAATTAGAAGGCCATTGAGATATATATATATATATATATATATATAATTATTAAGGGTAAAAAAAGCAATTTGCACTAGAGATTAAGAAGCTAGACTGGATTCCCAAGTTATTTAGATGGCAGAGAATCTATGGTATTTGGTGATCAACTGAATAATGGAAATGAAGAAGGGAAAGAATTCAAGGATTACTTCAATGTTTCTTACTTTCTAGATTTTGTAGATGATAAAATATAGGCAATAAGGAGTGTTTGAGGTTTGTTTCTTTAGAGAGTAGGGAAATGTAGACTGGTGGATAATAAAGTATTTTATAACATGATAATTTTGAGATACCTGCAAGAAACTGAAATAGAGATGATAAAATTGTTGTTTGGGAATAAGAGTATATTGCTCCAGAGAAAGCTACTGGATGATGAAAAATTATTTGATATTTGTGATGACATCAATGACATTTTAAATCATAAGTATGAATGAGATCAGGAAATATAATGAGTAATCAAGACTTGAAACTTTGGGGAATACTTTTAATAACAAGGAAATGGGGCACGCCATTGAAAAAGGGAAATTGTGAACAAGTACAAAAAGGAAAAGAACCATGAAAAAAATCATGTTATAGATGTCAAAAGAAGAATATGTTTCAAGGAGAAGGTAGTGAACAACATCATATATGACAGTGAGATCAAGCAGGATGACTAAAAAGAAGATACTGTCACTGAAAGACCCAAGAAACACCCAAAGACACCCCTGTAGCGATGAGAACACCTAGCACCCAGATATTGATGATATCATTCTTGACTATAAATGACCACGGGTCCTTAGATAAATGGATAATTACAGTGTCAAGGACCGGTAAAATATGTTTTAATATTATGAAGTACAAAGGTGCTGAAAAAATGATAGGTTTTTCACAAGGAACCAGTAACTATATTGAAAAGGGGTATCCATGGCAAAATCTGGAAAAATTTGAGCACCAAAATAATTAAATATAGTAATAATTATAGGTCACGTAAAACCTATTAATCTATGATTCCAAACCAAGAATAAATAAAGAAATAGCTTAATAAATGTCAAGTGTGGGTGGGGACTCATAATAAAATGTTTATGTTGTCTGACAAATGTACAAGGAAATCTGAAGCTGGAAAATCATCTTCTTGTAACTATCATAATAAAGATTGGATCAGAAATGAATAAAAAATAGATGTTAAATATGATGCAAATTTTGATGAGTTGCAGGATAATTGCATGGCCTTATAGGTATTCCCAAATATTGCTATCAGTTGCAAAGGAGGGGGAAAAACATGGTAATAATACAGTGGAAAAACTGGACAACATCTTGACCAAGTGATCAAAATTAACATCACTAATGCGAGACAGATGGACATTACATGCCTGCAAATGTGAAATACTGAGAAGGACACACCATACCCTATGGATTAATATTTCAAGATTGCATAATCTCAATGTTATCGTGAGAAAACATCAGGCAAAGCCTACATGAGGAACATTCTTTTAAACTTCAAGTTTTTATTTGCTAAATCTGGCAACCTTACCTTCATGTCACTAGAGGGCCTCTAAGTCATTCTTAGGAATAGTGCTACCTATGGCATTTAGTAGCTGTGCCCTAGACTCCACTGAAGTCCCTTCCTTAAGTCCTTCTGATCATTTCCTTCCCCCACCCGTTGGCTCTAGCATCTGCCCATCTGGTAGATTTGTTAGTGAAAAGGTTCACTTTTTACCAGCCTTTATGTCCACATTTCCCCTCAGTGCCCCCGCCCCCCATTCAGCAAAAGGTACAGAGAATAATGCCTCTCAAGTAAGTACCCTGCATCAAAATGTAGATTACTGGGCTTAATTCTTGCTTTGCTAACTTCCAGATTCTGAGATTTATTCCCAGAAACATACAGCTGTAAACAAGAACTCTAGGTGATTTTGATGTACCCTAAAGTTTGAGAGTCATTGCTAGGGCAGGTGACAGTGCCTTAAGTTGCATTAGTTGCAAGACAGTTCTTAATACAAAAATTATGATTAAATTATAATTATACTTAACTAACAGATAACTAATCTAAAAATGATGCTTTTTATTCTGATTGCATTCAGAGCATGGAGTAGTGTTTCTCAAAATGTGGTACAAAGTCTAACATCAGAATCACCTGGGCTGTCCCTTAATGATAAATGCCTAAATCTCACTCTAGACTCATTTTCAACCACTATCTCTGACATTGACCCTGAGTAATCTGAACTTTTTATAAACAATTGTGGTAATTTCTTAGAATTCAATATTTAAGTACCATTATTGTAGACTTTTTGACTACACTACTCTGGTCTAACAATTAATTTAGGCCTGACCTTTTGTGCACTTTTTCATGGCTGTATTTCTGACCATGCAAAGACTGTCAGAAAAATCTGTCTTATAATAACTACATTATAAAACTTAAATCCTGCAATAAGATGAGCAGTTGCGTCCTATTTTCATAGTGCACTATGCTTTATACATATGAGCTGTGAAACTGTGGAACTAAACCGTCAAAGAAATACTGGCTTTTCATTATTTTCCTTATATTTTTACTTATATATTTTTTAAAAAGTGACACTGTGCTGCATTATAATGGGAGTACGGAAAAATGAAAAGCCAAGTACATCCAGCTAAGCTTTGTTTTAAAAACTGTTGTAAAGCACATGGCAAGAAAACGATGAAAGACTAGTTGGCCCACCTCCGTATATCTTGGTATCTAACTGTGTAATGGTTCTGCAAGCAGCTCAGATTAATAGGCTAGTGCAGAAAGTATTTACCAAACATGGCTATGGCTTCTGTGGGATTTTTTTTTTCAAAAATGATTTATAACTGGCAGAATAGATATAACAATGAAATTTTCTGACTACATAGGCAAACATAAATTCTATCTGCAAAACTGCATCCACCGTATTTTAGTTGATTTGTATTAAATATGCAGTGAGATATCCATATGGCCAATCTAATACCAATGATCATTTTGGTCTATATGAAAAAAAAATGGATTGAGCATGAATCAAATGTCATTGATGGCCTGGTGATTAGATGTTCCAAAAGTAATATTCTTCAGGGTTGGTAGTTTGGGGGTGGGTAAACTCACAACTAGTGTACGCAGTGAGTGTTGTAGGGGGGAAAAGGCATGCCTCAAATCATGGTTTGGGTGTGGCAAAGTCATAACATGTAACCAAAATGTTTGTACCCCCAAAATATTCTGAAATATAAAAAGTGACATAACCAGTTCTTTTCTTTCTAAGGAAAAATCAAAAATTTAATGGTTTGCAAAAGTATTAGTATGCCCTCAGTTATTTAAACTTATTCCACTCATACAATTTCTTTCTACTTCAAATAATTTATGCCAGCCAGAAACAAAAGTAAAAACTCTCAACTGGTCAAAAAAAAAATCCAGATTGAAATTAAGCAGAAAATATTGGAGTAGGCTGCACACAAACATTTACTTTTAAGCATTCCTTTTTCCAGAACAGTCCACACACACACACACACACACACACACACACACACACACACAAGATTCTAGAAACAAAGTGAAACTTGTGAATAACTTACTTATATAACCAGTTATAAAGAAATATATAAACAAATACTCATAAATTAAAAGGGATGGTGGGTTATTTATCCACAGTAGAAGTAGACTGAAGGGAACCCACAAAATTGGCATGTATCTGCTGACCACAGCTCAGAAGAAAGAGACTTCCTCTACAGATGTTTTGCTTTATTTCCCATAATGCTTAGGATTTTTCTGAAAACATTAGTGATTAGGATTCATTAATATGATGGGAAAATTTGGGGAGCCAGGTAAAGTCAGTCTAAGGAACAGCAAGATAATATAGCAGAGAAGATTTTGCTTTTAACATAGATTCCTTGAATAGTTATGGATTAAGGATAAAGGATTTTGTGAAAAATTATATATCGCCAGTGACAGTAGCCGCATCACGAAGCTCCTTTCACAGTATTTTGTACATGTTTCAGCATCGTATATGGGCAGATAGTGGGAGTCAATGATCGAGGCAAGGAGGTGGACCTGGGTGGGGCCATTACCTCCCTAGGGACAGCAGAAAGATAAACAGGCAGTATGGCACACATGGATGTCTGCATTGAGAGCAGGCCAGAAGTCATCAACAGATGGCAAGCAGGCAGCAGGACTACGAAGACTAGAGTAGGGCAAAGGGGAAAATTAGAAGCCAAGGAGTCATGGAATGTCAGAACTGGTAGAGACCTAAGAAAACTGCTATTGATGTTACCTGCCACCTCACTATAAAGTGAAGAGGAAAGCAAAACTGAAGCCCAGAGATAAAAATGTAACTTGTCTAGGGTCACACAGCAAATTGGAAACACAAAGATGACTACAATCCATACATTTTGTTTCTTAGGCCAGTGCTTTTATCAACTCATTGCACTGCTTATCTATAGTCGATTAAAACATAATTTTGTTCAATGCCTACTTACTATGTAGAAAGACACCTTGCTAGATTATAACAGAGGTGGAAGGAAATAAAAGTTCAAGTACATCAAGCAAATACAGTTAATAATAGTTCACATTTATTGAGAACTTAGTATCATTCAGTCTTCACAATTACCCAATGAAATATGTAATAACCCCATTCCAAAGTGGGGAGAAATGAGGCTAAGAGAAGAAAAGTAATTTCCCCTATACTGCATGGCTAATCAGTGTTGTAGCTGGGCTTAAAAGGTTCTCTGACTTTGTACCCTTAATACCTAACTTTCATGTTATTCTGAAGTTAACTCCTACTCCTACATCTGGGCTATTGTTTGGTTCCTGTTTAAGAGGTTAAAGTCAGAGTCTCCAATTAAAATAAACAAATGATAGCATTAGGCCCAGGGAAAAAGAAGAGTAGAATTTTGTGGTGAGGAAAACTTGGCATTATATAAAGTGAATTCTGTATGCCATACCTTTGTTTTAAAATTGTTGCTTTTTGATTATTGGAGATAATGTATGCTTACAGTGGAATTTTTTTATTTCTGCATATTATGGGGGTACAAATGTTTAGGATACATTGCCCTTGCCCGACCCCCAGCCGGTCAGAGCTTCAAGCCTGTCCATCCCCCAGATGGTGCGCATAGCATTCATTATGTATATATATATATATATACCCGTCCCTTCCTCCCCCCTCCTATCTGACCGACACCCGATAAATGTTATTCCTATATGTGCACTCAGGTATTGATCAGTGAAACCAATTTGCTGGTGAGTACATGTGGTGCTTATTTTTCCATTCTTGGGATACTTCACTTAGTAGAATGGGTTCCAGCTCCATCCAGGAAAATACAAGAGGTGCTATATCATCACTGTTTGCTTACAGTAGAAAATTTCAAATATGGAGAAAGGTGCATAGATAAAACATCTCTGGAATCATTAGTAATCACATTATATATAAATATGAAAATTACACCCATATGAGAAAATGGTTAACATTGCAGAATTTATTGCCTGTGTGTATTTAAAAATTTATAAAGGTACTAAAAATATGACTTTTCTGTTTACTGAAACCAGGATTATATTACATATATCATTTTATAACATTTTCATATAACAATATGGGCATTGCTTCATATCTTCAAATATTCAACACCATGATATTAATAATTGCACAGTGTTTATTATATTAATATTCAATTTAAGTTAATTCTTCTATTGATAAATATTTAGGATTTTTGTTATTTTAAAAACACTCTGTTATTGATATATTTCTGAAAATTTCCTTAAGATAGAATCACAGACAGGAAATCAGTAGAATAAAGTGTACTAACATTACTAAGACTTGATTTATTTTGTCAAATTGCTTTCTAAAAATTCTGTACGAATTTAATACTGACAAACAGTATTTGATGATGACCATTTCTCAGTTCTTTCCATGTTTTGACTTTGGGGTAATTGAACAGTGACCTGTTTGGGGGATATTATCCATAAATATTGAGATAATACCTAATTTCATTCTATGACCATGTTAATTCCGTCAAATCCTTATTTAAAGTCACACATACAAAGATATAGACCAGAGATTAGTGATTCTGTCATTGGTTTAATTGGAGTGCATCTGAGCCTCTTAGACCACCCCATAGTTTCTCACATGAAAAAAAAAACAAGGTTAGTGATGATAAGGTAGGTATTAGTTATGATAATTGAGGAGAATACTGCTGGTACTCTGTGGATAAAAAAAACTAAGGTTAAATTAATTAAGTTGTTTAAAGTCATACAACTAATTTGTGGTAGAGCTGGGAATGAAATGTCACCAGTTTGACCCCTGAATCTGTGTGCAGAAGCATTATGGTACTACCTATTGCTACATTGATGTGTACAACAAAAACCCTGCATTGTCTTTTTACCCTTTCACTGGATTCTGAATAAACAAAAAGAAAAGACAGATTTATCCCTCTAGGATGATTTCAGTTGGGAAAGTGGAGAAAAGTAGAATCTTTTTTTCTAAGCCTCAAACAATACCTATAAATATGAAAATTTTGTGCTCAGTAATCCTTCAGAACACATCAACCAAGGACCTATTTTTGATTAACAGCTTCATCCATAAAACAAAATTGCCCTAGTAAGGTATAACTGGGGACGTTCGATGTGGGGAGTAGAGAGGCAATTTGGTTACAAGAAAAGTTTTGATACAGACCCTTAGGATTACCAATCTGCAGGGGGCAGCTGTGGGCCACCAAAGGACATTTATGTATGTATGTAAGCATGTAAGAATGTATTTTTTCTTTCAAAATATTATGGGGATAAAAATGTTTCTGCTTATATGTATCAATTTTATTATACCAGATTCAGGGTTATAAGTGTACCCATCTCCAAGATAGTGTCCATTGTACCCCTTAGGTAGATTTTTGCCCATACCCTCCTCCACCCTACCCCCCAATTGATTTCCATTGAGTTATACTTCCCTCTATGCACATGTGTGCTCACTTGTTAGTTCCCATTTAATAGTGAGTACATGTGTTGCTTGTTTTTCCATTCTTTAGGTACTTCAATCAGGATAATAGTCTTCAGTTCCATCCAAATTGTTGCAAAAGGTCTCAATTAGTCCTTCTTTATGGCTAAGTAGTATTCCACAACATACATATACCACATTTTGTTAATCCACGCATGAATCGATGGCACTTGGGTTGGTTCTACATCTTTCTAATTGTGAATTGTGCAGCCATAAACATCTGAGTACAGGGGTCTTTTTGATAAAAATGACTTCTTCTCCTTTGGGTAAATATACAGTAGCGGGATTGCTGGATCAAATAGAAAGTCTACTTTTAGTTCTTTTAGGAATCTCCATAGTGTTTTCCACAGAGGTTATACTAATTCGCAGTCACACCAACAGCAATAGAAGCGTTCTTTTCTCTCAGCGTCTCTGCCAGAATCTATTTGTTTTGGACTTTTTAATAAAAGCCATTCTAACTGAGGTAAGGTGATATCTCATTGTAGTTTTAATTTGCATTTCCCTGATTATAAGTGATGGTAAGCATTTTAAGCATTTTTTCATATGTTTATTGGCTATTTGTCTATCTTCTTTTGAAAAGCTTCTCTTCATGAATTTTGCCAACTTTGCAATGGGGCTTTTTTTTTTTTTTCCATGATTTGCTTGAGTTCTTTGTAGATTCTGGTTATTAGCCCTTTGTCAGATGTACAGCCTGCAAGTATATTCTCCCATTCTGTAGGTTCACTATTTGCTCTGTTGATTATTTCCTTGGCTATGGAGAAGCTTTATAATTTAATAGAGTCCCATTTATTTATTTTTGTTGTTGTTGTTGTGATTGCCATTGGGATCTTCTTCATAAAGTCTTTGCCTAAGCCCATATATAGTACAGTTTTTCTAATATTTTCTTCCAGAATTCTTATGGTTTTATGCTATACAATTAAGCCTTTTATCCATCTCGAAGGAATTTATGTCACTGGTGAGAGATACGGATTCTGTTTCAATCTTCTGTATATGGCTATGCAATATTCCCAGCACTATTTACTGAATAGGGCTTCTTTTCCCCAGAATATATTATTGTCTTCTTTGTCAAAGATCAGTTGGCTGTATGTGGATGGTTTTATATCAGTGCTCTCTGTTCTGTTCCATTGGTTTATGTCTCTATTTTTGTGGCAATAACATGCTGCTTGGGTTATTGCAGCATTGTAGTATAGTTCGAAGTCTGGTAATGTGATGCCTACAGATTTGTTCCTTTTGCTTAAGATTGCTTTGTCTATTTGGGCTATTTTCTGCTTCCATATGAAGCATAGAATTATTTTTTTCTAGATCGGTGTAATATTATGCTGATATTTTCATTAGTATTGTATTCAATATAAAATCACTTTGAGTAGTATAGACATTTTAACAATGTTGATACTACCAATCGATGAGCATGATATATTTATCCATTTGTTTCTGTCAGCTGTGAGTTCTATCCTCAGTTCCTTCCTCATAGTTCTATTGATAGAGATCTTTCACCTCCTTGGTTAAGTATATTCCTAGATATTTTATTTTCATTGTAGCTGTTCTGACGGTGTTTAGTCTTTGATTTGACTCTCAGCTTCACTGTCATTGGTGTATAGGAATGCTACTGATTTGTGGACCTTGATTTCATATCCAGAGAATTGATGAATTTATTTATCAATTCTAGGAGTCTCCTGGTGGAGTGTTTTGGGTTTTCTAGATATAAGATCATATTGTCAGTGAAAAAGAAAAGTTTGTCCTCCTCTTTCCTGATTTCGATACCCTTAATTTCTTTGTCTTGCCACATTGCTCTGGTCAGGACTTCCAGCACTCTTTGAATAGAAGTAGTGACAGTGAGCACCATTACCTTGTTCCATTTCTTACTGAAAATGCTTTCAACTTTTCCCCATTCATTATGATGTTGGCATTGAGTTTGTCATATGTACGTTTTGTAATATTGAAATAGGTCTCTTCTATGCTTATTTAGTTGAGGGTTTTTATCATCAAGGGTGCTGAATTTTGTCAAATGATTTTTCTGCTTCTATTGAGAGGATCATGGGGTCTTTGTTTTTGCCTCGGTTTATGTGGTGAATCACAATTCTAGATTTAGGTATGTTGAACTATCCTTGTATGCCTGGGATGAAGTGACTTGGTCATGGTGGATTATTTTTTTGATGTGCTGTTCAATTCACTTTACTATTATTTTACTGACGATTTTAAATCTATATTGATAAGGGATATTGGTTTGCGGTTTTCTTTTTTTGTTGTGTGCTTTCCTGTTCCTTTTTAAAAATTTTTTTTATTACAGCACATTATAGGGGTACAAATGTTCAGGTTACATATGTTGCCCTTGCCCCCCTCCACCCTTGACTCAGAGCTTCAAACGTGTCCATCCCCCAGATGGTGTGCATTGTACTCATTACATATGTATAAACCCATCCTCTCCTCACCCCCACCCATGTGACTGATGCCTGATAAATATTATTCCTATATGTGTGCTTAGGTGTTAGTCATTGAAAAGAGTTTGCTGGTGAGTACATGTGGTGTTTATTTTTCCATTCTTGGGATACTTCACTTAGTAGAATGGGTTCCAGCTCTATCCAGGAAAATACAAGAGTGGCTATATCACCGTTATTTCTTATAGCTGAATAATACTCCATGGTATACATGTACCACATTTTATTAATCCACTCATATATTGATTAACACTTGGGTTGTCTCCACATCTTTGCAACTGCAAATTGTGTTGCTATAAGCATTAGAGTGCAGATTTCTTTTTTATAGAAAGTCTTTTGTTCTTTTGGGTAGATGCCCAGTAATGGGATTGCTGGATAACATTGTAGATCTACTTGTATATCTTTGAGATATCTTCATATTGCTTTCCACAGAGGTTTCATTAGTTTGCAGTTCCACCAGCAATGTGTGAGTGTTCCTATCACTTCTCATCCACGCCAACATTTATTGTTTTGGGATTTTTTGACAAAGGCCATTCTCCCTGGAGATAAGTGATATCTCATTGTGGTTTTGATCTGCATTTCCCTAATAATTAGAGATGTTGAGCATTTTTTCATAGGTTTTTTGGCCATTGTTCTGTCTTCTTTTGAAAAGTTTCTGTTCAGGTGCATAGCCAACTTTTTGATAGGGTTGTTTGATTTTTTCTTGATGATTTTCCTGAGTTCTAAATAGATTCTAGTTATCAGTCCTTTATCAGATGTGTAGCATGTGAAAATTTTCTCCAGTTCTGTAGATTGTCTGTTTGCTCTCATCATAGTTTCTTTGGTGGTGCAGAAGCTTTTAAATTTGATCAGGTCCATTTATGTATTTTTATTGTCCCTGTGATTGCCTTTGGTGTCTTCTTCATAAATTCTTTGCCTAGGCCAATGTCTAGAAGAGTATTTCCAACGTTTTCCTTTAGGATTCTAATAGTTTCACGCCTCAGGTTTAAGTCCGTTACCCAGCGTGAGTTGATTTTTGTGAGAGCTGAAAGGTGTGGATCCTGATTCAGCCTTCTACATGTGGCTGTCCAGTGTTCCCAGCACCATTTATTGAATAAGGATTCTTTTCCCCAGTGTATGGTTTTGTCTGCTTTGTCAAAGATTAGATGGCTATATGAGGATGGTTTTACATCTGGATTCTCAGTTCTGTTCCATTGGACGATGTTCCTGTTCTTGCGCCAATACCCAGATCTTGTAATTACTATAGCCTTGTAGTATAGCTTGAAGTCTGGTAAATTGATACCTCCCATTTTGTTTTTATTGCCTAGAATTTCTTTTGCTATACAGGGTCTTCTCTGGTTCTGTACGAAGTATAAAATTATTTTTCTATATCTGTGAAAAATGATGCTGGGATTTTAATAGTGATTTCATTGAGTCCTTAGATCACTTTGGGTAGTATAGACATTTTAACAATATTGATTCTGCTGACCCATGAGCATAGTATGGTTCTCCACCTGTTTACTTCCTCTGCTATTTCCTTCCTTTATGTTTCATAGTTCTCCCAGTAGAGGTCTTTTACCTCCTTAGTTAAATATATTCCTAGGCACTTTATTTTCTTTGTTACTGTTGTGAAGGGAATTGAGTCTTTGATTTGGTTCTCCCTTTGACTGTTATTGGCATATATGAAAGCCTCTGATTTGTGTGTATTGATTTTGTAACTTGAGACTTTACTGAATTCATTTATTAATTCAAGGAGTCTCTTGGTTAAATCCGCATCATTTTCCAGACATAACATCATATCATCTGCAAACAGTGAGAGTTTGATCTCTTCTGCCCCCATTTGGACGCCCTTAATTCCTCTCTCATGTCTAATTGCTACAGCAAGGACGTCTAGCACCATGTTGAATAGAACTGGAGATAGTGGGCAACCTTGCCTGGTTCCAGTTCTAAATGGGAATGCTTTCAATTTTTCCCCATTCAGTATCATGTTGGCTGTGGATTTGTCATATATGGCTTGTATAATTTTTAGGTAATCCCCATCTATGCCTATTTTGTTAAGCGTGGTTAGCATAAAAGTCTGTTGAATTTTGTCAAATGCTTTTTCTGCATCTATTGAGAGGATCATATGGTCTTTGTTTTTGCTTCTGTTTATGTGATGAGTTACATTTATAGATTTGCATATGTTGAACCATTCCTGCATCTCTGGGATGAAGCACACATGGCCGTGAAGGATTAATTTCTTGGTGAGCACCTGGATTTGGTTAGCTAGGATTTTATTGAGAATTTTTGCATCTATATTCATAAGGGATATTGGTCTGTAGTTTTCTTTTTCTGTTGCATCCTTTCCTGGTTTTGGTATAAGGGTGATATTGGCTTCGTAAAATGTGTTGGGGAGGATTCTATCCTTCTCAATGTTCTGGAATAGTTTCTGTGGGATAGGCACCAGTTCTTTGTAGGTGTCGTAAAATTCAGGTATGAAGCCACCAGGTCCAGGACTGTTCTTTTTAGGAAAGTACTTTATCGCTGTTTCAATTTCAGTACTTGATATTGGTCTGTTCAGGATTCTACTTCTTCCTGGATGAGCCTAGGGAGGCTGTGTGTCTCTAAAAATTTGTCAATTTCCTCAACATTTTCCTGTTTGTCTGCATAGAGTTTTTGTAGTATTCATAAATTATATCTTGTATCTCCATGGCATCAGTTGTAATACCTCCTTTTTTTGTTCCTGGTGGAGCTTACTAGAGATTTGTCTTTTTGCTTTTCTTTAGTCTAGCCAAAGGCATGTCATTTTTTTTTATTTTTTCAAAGAACAAACTTTTTGTTTTTTTAATCTTCCATATAGTTTTCCTGTTGTCAATTTCATTTAGGTCTGATTTGATATTATTAATTTCCCTTCTTCTGCTGGGTTTGGGGTTGGTCTGTTATTCTTTTTCCAGCTCTTTGAGTCAATTCGTTAGTTTGTCTATTTGTGATCTTTCTGACTTTTGGATATAAGCATTTATGGAAATAAAATTTCCTCTCAGGACTGCTTTAGCTGTGTCCCACAGATTTTGGTAACTTTTGTCTCCTTTGTCATTTAGTTCAAAGAATCTTTTATTTCCATCTTGATTTCCTCATTTATGAAGTAATCATTCAGCAGAAGATTGTTTAGTTTCCATGACTTTGTGTAGAAATGAGAGTTTCTGTTAGGGTTGATTTCTACTTTTATTCCACTGTGATCTGAGAAGATACATGGTATAATTTCTATTTTTGAAGATTTTTTGAGACATGCTTTGTGTCCTAGATTATGGTCAATCTTAGAGAATGTCCCATGAGCTGCTGAGAAGAATGTATATTCAGTGGTTTTTGGGTAGAAAGTCCTGTAAATATCAGTCAGGCCCATTTGTTTTAGAGTTCTCTTTAAGTCCATTATTTCTTTGTTAATTTTCTCTTTGGAGGATCTGTCTTGTGCTGTAAGTGGCGTGTTGAAGTCTCTGGCTATTATGCGTTGCTGTTTATCAATTTGTTTAGATCAAGTAGAGTTTACTTTATGAATCCCGGTACACCTACATTGGGTGCATGCATATTTAGATATGTTATGTCTTCTTGTTGAACTGTACCCTTCACCATTGTATAGTGACCCTCTTTGTCTTTCATTACTTTTGTTGATTTAAAATCTAAGTTATCTGAAATTAAACTGCCACACCAGCCTTCTTTTGGCTTCCATTTGCTTGAAATATTGATTTCCACCCCTTTACCTTGAGTCTGAATGCATCCTTGCAGGTTAGATGTGTTTCCTGAAGACAGAAGTTACTTGGCCTGTATTTTTTTATCCATTCAGCCAGTCTATGTGTCTTCAATGGGGAGTTCAAACCTTTCGCATTTATTAAGAGAACTGTTAGGTGGGACTAATTTCTGTTCATCCTGTTTTGTTTAACTTTATTGCTTTGTTTTCTCTCTTAACCCATTTTGATATCTGGCCTTTGATCTTTAGCTTTTCAGTGGTTTTACATTGGTGAGTGTTTATTGTGCTGATACGTGTGTAACTCTGGAGTACTTCTTCGAGGCTTTGTTTTGTTTTGGTGAATTCCCTCAGTCTTTGCATATCTGAGAATGTCTTTATTTCTCCTTCATATATAAAACTTAGTTTTACAGGGTACAAGAGTCTAGGGTGGGCATTATTCTGTTTCAGAAGAGCAAGAATGGGGCCCCAGTCTCTTCTTGCTTATAAGGTCAGTTGAGAAGTCTGGCATTACTGGGATGGGCTTTCCTTTGTTTGTTACTTGTTTCTTTCACCTTATAGCTCATAGAAGGGCTTTTTTATTGGATATTTTGGTCAGTCTTAAGACTGCATGTCATGGTGTCTTCTTGTTTGCATTGAATCTCCCAGGGTTCCATTGAGCTTCTTGTACCTGGATATCTAGAATTTTAGCAAGGCCTGGGAAATTTTCTTCTATTATATCTTCAAATAGCTTATCCAACCGTTGCATGTTTTCTTCTTTATCTTCAGGAATGCCCATAATTCTCAGGTTAGGCTTCTTCACAGAATCCCACATTTCTTGTAGCCTTTGCTCTTTTCTCTTATTTCTCTGCTCTATTTTTCTGACTGACTTATTTAATTAGAAGGTATTACCTTCAGTCTCTGAGATTCTTTCTTCTGTTTGATATACCCTTATACTGAGGCTTTCCACTATGTTTTGTAGTTTCCCAAATAAATTCTTCATTTCCAGGATTTGGTTTGATTTTTCTTTAATATTTCCATTTCTTTAGTGAATTTTTCTTCCAAGTCCTGGATTTTTTTTGTGGTTTCTTTGTGTTTGTCTTCCATTTTTTCTTGCATATCATTGAGTTTTCTTACAATCCATGTTTGAAATTCTTCTTCTGTCATTTTAGTGTTCTGAATATGGTCAATGTCCATTGCTAGAGAGCTGGTGTTCCTCTTTGGGGCTGTGCCTTCCATTTGATTCTTCATACTTCCAGAGTTCTTTCCTTGAGTCCTTCCCATCTTGATCAGCCATTGCTTCCCACCTTTCACTTTTTTCTTGGAAAGTAACATGCCCTGTGTAGGCTCTGTTCCTATAGATTCCAGTCCTACAGAATCTGCAAGGCAGATCGCAGTTGCTGCCTACCAGCCTGGATGTGTGCACTTCAATGATTGCTTGATATGCTGCTAAGGGGAGCCGCTAATATGTTGTTTGGGGTTCTTCTACCATAGTTGGGAGGCTGCTCCTGATGGGAGGGGTCACTTGGGGAGCCTGTTTTGTCCTCTTGCTGTGATTTTTGTTCCCTGACCACGGACCTCACTGTTGGCAGCTGACTGGAGGTGGAGATCCAGCCCCAGAGTTACGATCCTACTGGGTAACCTAAACTGGTCTGAGAAGCAAAGTCACTGGGCTGTTCAACTATTCATCTGCGTCAAGGCCCCATGGATTCACACTAGTCACAGAGGGAAAGTGGCTTTTTTTGTCTCACTCTACCTCCAGGGGTGGAGTCTACCACTGTTGGTGAGAAAGATGCTGGCTAGGGGGAGGGGGTGGTGCCCTGGTACGCCCAGCACCCCAGTGCCTATAAGTCCCACAGGCATTAGCCTCCCACGACTAGGGAACTATTCAGAATTCACCCATCAAAATGGCCTGGCTAGTTGACCATAGGTCGTGTAAGGACAGAGCTTGTCATGAGAGTCCCTGGGCTGGGGAAAGGGAGCTGCCCGCCACCTTATCACATGGCAAAGGCTGGGTTTGGACCCCAAAATTGGCAACTGCCCATCTGCAGAGCACTAGCACTGGGGGCAACTGTTCAGGAGTTGGCAGGTGCCCAATCGGGGAGCTGAGTCATCAAGATGCCCCACTGTCTCTTTTATGTCGCCCTCCCACAATCTCACGCCTGTCCAGTAGGAGCTCTCACTCTTACTGACCTACCCTGAGTGGGTCTATTCACCTGCAGTGGTTTCCAGGTTGCAGTCCCCTACTTAGTGATCATCTCCATTGATGTGGACCCACTGGGTGACAGAGGCAAGCTTCCCGTATCCTAACTACCTCCAGTGGTAGCTCAGAACAGTCCCTCCCCAACCTAGTGCAGTCCTAGCACAGAGCTCCAGGGAGTTCAAGATGCTTCCCACTATTGTCTCCTCTCCACAGAGCCCCACATCTCCTGCCATGAATTTGCACCAACTTCAGGCATGTCCCTGTCTGAGTGGGTGTGGAGGTCAGTGGGGAAGCAGGACTTTCTCCTGTGGGTATGATCCCACTTCACCCACTGGCTGGGTGGGTGCAGCCGTTCCACGCTCTATTCTCTATTGTTTGTCTGTTTGTCTCACACTCTCCAGAATTTGCCATTCTATCTCCCATTCACCTTTTTTTTTTCCTGGTTTGTGTGTCCCACACTGATTCTCTGCTGATTCACAATGCTGTTCTTGCGGGAGAGTGATCCACTCATGTGTAGCAGATGGATATCTAAGCCTCTTTCTCTGGGAGCAGGAATCCAGGAGGTTACCTTTACTCTGCCATTTTTCTTCCCTTCAGATCCATAATCTTCCCTGGTTTTGATATCTAATTGATACTGGCTTCATTGAATGAGTTCATGGTGGGGGGAATTCCTCCTTCTCATTGCTATGGAATAATTTCTGCAGTATGGGTACCAGCTCTTCTTTGTATATCTGATATAATTTGGCTGCAAATCCACCTGGTCCAGGCCTTTTTGTTGTTGTTGTTGGAAGCTGTTTTATTACTTCTTCAATCCCATTGCTCATTATTTGTCTGTTTAGGCTTTCTATGTCTTCCTGACTGAGTCTTGGGAGGTTGTGTGTTTCTAGGAATTTTTCCATTTCCTCTACATTTTCGAGTTTATATTTGTAGAGATTTTCATAGTAATCACAAATGATATTTTGTATTTCAATGGTATCAGTTGTAATGTCTCTTTTTTCATTTCTGATTGAGCTTATTTGGGTGCTTTCTCTTCTATTCCAGCTTGGTCTAGGAAGAGATCTATTAATTTTATTTATCTTTTCAAAGAAACAACTTTGTTTTCATTGATCTTTTCTATCTTGTTGCTGTTGTTGTTGTTGTTGTGTTTCATTTCATATAGTTCTGCTCTGACCTTAGTTATTTCTTCTCTTCTGATGGCTTTGGGTTTTCTTTGCTCTTCCTTTTCTAGTGCCTTGATAAGTATCATTAAATTATTAATTTGTGATTTTTCTGTCTTTTGGATGTAGGCATTTAAGCCTATGAATTTTCCCCTTTTGGCCAGTTTTTGCTGAATACCATAGATTTTAGTAGCTTATGTCCCCTTTCTCATTCAGTTTAAGGAATCTTTTCATTTCCATCTTAATTTCATTATTGACCCAATAATCATTCAGCAGCAGATTGTTTTATTTGCATGACTTTGTGTGTAATTCAGTGTTTATCTTGGAGTTCATTTCTAGTATTATTCCACTGTTGTCTGATAATATATATGTTATATGTGGTATGCATGATTTCTATTTTTTTAGTTTGTTGAGACATGTTCTGTGGCCTAAGATATGATCAATCTTGGAGAATGATTCATGTGATGACGAGAAGAATATTTATTCAGTAGTTTTTGGGTAAATGTTCTGTAAATATCTGTTCAGCCCATTTGTTCTAGAGTTCCATTAGGTCCAGTGTTTATTTGTTTTCTGCTTAGATGATCTGTCCAGTTCTATCAGTGGAACGTTGAAGTCCGCAGCAGTTATGATTCTGCTGTTTATCTCTTTGCTTAGATCTAATAGGGTTTGCTTTATGAATCTGGGTGCTCATGTGTTAGGTGCATAAACATTTAGGATTCTTATGTCTTCTTTTTGAATTGCTCCTTTTACCATTATATAATAGCCATCTTTGTCTTTCTTTAGTATTATTGTTCATTTAAGGTCGATTTTATCTGGTGTGAGAATGGCTACATCTGTCTTCTTTTGGTTTCCGTTTGCATGGGATATTTTTATCCAACCCTTCATCTTGAGTGTGTGTGAGTCCTTGTGGGTTAGATGTGTTTCCTGGAGACAGAAGATACTTGGGTTGTATTTTTTTCATCAATTAAGTCTGCCTATGTCTTTTGAACGGTGTATTTAAACCATTCATGTTGATTGATAGAATTGATATGTGGGATGTGGGTCTGTTAATCCGGTTGGGTAGTACCTTATTGCTTTGTTTTACCATTGTGCTATTGTTTTATATGAGCTTTTCAGTTTAACTTTTGAGTGCTTTTATTGATATATCATATTTGTACATATTTATATGGAACATGTAATATTTTTTACATGTGCTAAATGCATAATGATCAAGTTTGGGTATTTAGGGTATCCATCACCTCGAGTATTAATCATTCCTATGTGTTCTGAACATTTCAAGTCCTCTCTTCTAGCTACTTTGAAATTATACAATACATTGTTGTTAACTCTAGTCACCCTACTCTGATATTTAATGTTAGATGTTATTTGTTCTATCTAACTGTATATTTGTTCCAATTAACCAAACTCTCTTCATCCCTCTCACCCTGCACATGCATACCTTGCCCAGCCTTTGCTTCTATCATTCTGCTCTCTTTAACCATGAGGCAAACTTTAGTAGCTCCAACATATGAACAAGAACATGTGATATTTGTCTTTCTGTGATTGGATTATTGCACTAACATATTGACCACCAGTTCCATCCATGTTGCTTCAAATGACATCATTTCATTACCGTTTATGGGCAAATAGCATTCCATTGTGTATTTGTGTGTGTGTGTGTATAAAAAATTTTGTTTTTTTTTATTACTCAGGATATTATGGAGGTACAAACATTTTGGTCACATGTAATGTGTTTGCAACACCCAAGCTAGGGATATAAGCATTTCCCTCCCCATACAGTGTGTTCCATTTCCAATAGTTGTGGGTTTATCCCCCAACCCTGCCACCCTGACTGGCACCCAATGAGTATTACTACCATGTGAACACCTTAGTGTTTGTCAGTTAGTAACAATTTGCTGGAGAGTACATGTGGCACGTGTTTTTCCCTCCTTGCGATACCTCACTTCAAAGGATGGGCTCAAACTCTACTGAGGATAACATAAGAGGTGCTAGATCACCATTGTTTTTTTATAGTTGAGTAGTATTCCACGGTATATATATACCACATTTTATTAATCCACTCATGTGTTGATGGACACTTGGGTTGCCTCCACATCCTTGCAATTGTGAATTGTGCTACCATAAACATTTGACTGCAGATGTCTTTATTGTAAAATGTATTTCCCCCCCTTTGGATAGGTGCCTAGTAGTGGGATTGCTGGATCAAATGGTATTTCCATTTTTAGCTCTTTGAAGTATCTCCAAATTACTCTCCACAGGGGTTTTACTAATTTGCAGTCCCACCAGCAGAGTAAGAGTGTTCCAATCTCTCCATATCCATGCCAGCATTTGTTATTTTGGGACTTTTTGATAAAGGCCATTCTCACTAGAGTTAGGTGATATCTCATTATAGTTTTGATTTGCATTCCCCTAATGATTAAAGATGTTGAGCACTTTTTTTGTATGTTTACCTGCCATTATTCTGTCTTTTGAAAAGTTTCTGTTCATGTTCTTTGCCCAATTATTGATGAGATTGTTTGATTTTTTCTTGTCGATTATCTTAAGTTCTATGTAGATTCTTCTTATCAACACTTTATCAGATGTGTAACGTGAATATTTTCTCCCATTCTGTAGGTTGTCTATTCACTCTAATAACAGTTTCCTTGTCTGTGCAGAAGCTTTTTAATTTGATCAGGTCCCATTTGTTTATTTTTGTTGTGGCTGTGATTGCTTTGGCTGTCTTCTTCATAAGTGCTTTGACTAGGCCAATGTCTCGAAGAGTCTTCCTGACATTTTCTTCCAGAATTATTAAGGTTTCTCACCTTAGGTTTAAGTGTGTTATCCATCATGAGCTTATTTTTGTGAGAGATGAGAAATGGAGATCTAGTTTCGGTCTTTTGCATGTGGCTATCCCGTTTTGCCAGCATCACTGATTGAATAGAGATACATTTCCCCAGTATATTTTTGTCTGCTTTGTCAAGATTAGATTATAATATGAGGATGGTTTGATATCTGGGATCTCCATCCTATTCCAAGAGTGTATGTCTCTGTTCTTGTGCTGGTACCATGCTGTTTTGGTTACTATAGCATTGTAGTAAAGTTTGAAGTCTGGCAGACTGATGCCTCCAAATTTGTTCTTTTTGCTTATGATTGCTTTAGCTATACAAGCTCTTCTCTGGTCCCAGATGAAGCATAGAATTATTTTTTTCTAAATCTGTAAATAATGATGGTGGTATTTTGAAAAGGATTGCATTAATTCTGTACATCATTTTAGGCAGTATGGAGATTTTAACAATATTGATCCATGCTCAATCCATGAGCATGGTAGAGATTTTCATCTGTTTAGATCTTCTACAATTTCTCTTCTCAGTGTTTTATAGTCCCCCCTATATATGTCCCTTACCTCCTTCATTAAATATATTCCTAAATATTTAATTTTCTTTGATGCTATTGTGAAAGGTGTTGCATCTTTGTCTTGATTTTTGGCTTGACTGTTATTTGCATATATGAATGCCACAAACTCTCACTCTTTGTTGATGAAATGCTATTATATATAGGAAACCCCAAGGATTCAACCAAGAGAATCCTGGAATTGATAAATGAATTCAGTAAAGTCTCAGGATACAAAATTAATGCATATAAAACATTTTCTTTGTCCATCCATGTGTTGATGGACACTTAGGTTGATTCCATATCTTGGCTATTGTAAACAGTGCTGCAATAAACATGAGAGTGTAGTTATCTCTTTGATTTATTGATTTCTTTACCTTTGGATAATAACACAGTAGTGGCATTGCTGGATTATATGGTGGCTCTAGTTTTAGTTTTGTGAAAAATATTGATATTGTTTTTCCATAACTGCAGAGTACATTTTGAGGGCACCTACAGTACGGGTGGATAGGAAGAGGGAAACGCAAGAGATGAAAAGACAAAATAAGAATAATGGGAGGGTAACTAAAATACAGCTTCACAGTTTTCCTGATGCCTAATTAGTCATATTTAAGTATTTATCTGTGGGCACAGTATTCCCATTTCAGTCACAAGTTTTATTTCCTATGTTATTTTGTTAGTAGAATGAAACCTACTTCCTTTTTCAAGGCTTAGAAATTATTAGAATGAGTAGATGATAATACCTTTACTCACAAACCACTGAATCTCACTTGAACTGCTTTGAACTTTAGCTTTCTTTAGCTTTGATAAACGAGTAAAACACATATAGGGGGATGTATGCTTTTGTGAATATTTGCACTGACACAATATCAATTGCAAACCAAAATCATATCTCAGGGAGATAATTAAATCATAACTTTGTCCAGAAATTTACTCTATAGCCCTAACCAAACTGAAGGTTTTGCACATAAATACGTGTCATCTTATGTACAGAAAAATAAATATGTAGGAAGCAAGGAGGTAAGAAAGATACTGGTTTCTGTTAAAGTGATCCAGTCACTGCTAAGTGACTCAGTGTGCTAAAACATACCTAATGTTATCACATATGTAATACTCCAACATTTCCCTTCATTATACCTTGGGAAATACCACATTAGGATCGTTAAGTATAAAAATATTATAAATTTTGTCTTGATATATTAAATGCTTGGTACTACTAAGCCCACCAAAGTGATAGTAATTTATAACAATCTGAAACACAGGCACTTTAGGATGGATGTTTATTATTGGCCTTAGGTGATTTTTTCCCTTGAATGATGGCTGAATTCCCCAAGTCCCCATAATAAAAGTACTATTTAATATGTAGAAAATATAGATTGATATTTCCTAATTCAACTTACTGCCAACTTATGAATTTAACATTAGTGATTATGCATTTTATGCAGGCTTTGATTTAATATGATGAATATTCTGGTTTAACAGTCTAGAATATCACTAGGTGCTACTTCTTAATGATGTCATTCTGAAAACAATATCCATCCTTTGTGAGTTTATGAATCAGGCCAAAAAGGCTTTTCAATGAAAGCAAGATTCTTGAAATTTAATGAAGTAGCCAAAATCCAAGATTTGATTCTTGGGTGGGTGTTTTCTCAGACTTTCTGCTAATTATTCCTTTGTGATACTACAGAGGATTTTTGCATAATGGACATAAATCTCTCTACATAAACCACCTGAGAGGCAAGAAAAATGGACTCCGTCAAGGAACTACAAAGAAATGCATTAAACAACAGCTCTCTATAGCGAAAAGGACACCATTTTAAATATAGGTTTGGGAAAATATGAATAAAATAATAATTTTATACCATTCTGGGACATCTTACTTAAAAATACATATGGCAGACTTTTGTAGCTTCAGTGACTTTAGAAGTGCATATATTAGTATATTCTTCATATTTTTTAACCGAGCTTCTAGAGGAAAATTGAGAAGGCTTTTTCTCTGTAGGCAGTCAGCACCAAAGTTGTTATTCATCTGGGAATTCACAGTACCACTGTAACTCCCAATTAGCAAAACATACATTAAAAACTGCTGTAAACCACTCTAGGAGGCTGGCTGATGTCTGTGATTAATGGCTGTGAATCTACAGCTATTGCACATAGGTCTTAACAGAGCTATTTGTAAATTGTCAACGCAAACTGACGCAACCTCAGGTTATCAATCAGAAGGTATGCATTGGGGTTAGTTAATTACAGCCACTCTTCTATGGCACCAGGATGTGTATAATATTGCTCAGTGACATAAAACCGCCAAAGACTAGTGATGAAGCTAATTTGAAAGCAAAATCTTACAATTCAGGTATATTTGTTTCCTTCTGCTTGTTAGGACTCACAAAGAGAAACATGGGTCTTATTTAAATGTTTAAAGCTGCTTCCCTTCCAATTTCCGTAGTTCTTCCTTTGTTATACATGTCCTCATAAATTATTTTGTTGCTATAGCAATATTTTTCTATATTATAGAAGCAAATCTAGCAAGAATGGTATTTGTAGAACGCACACTCATCCAAGGCTATATTCTTCCTAACTAGTCTCAAAGGTGTCTATCATACAATTGTGGATTCAATATAAATATTTTGCATGTCTTTTTTTCTTTAAGGTTGGTTACCTTTTGTAATTCTTGGCTCATGGATAAACCATTTCAGGTCTCAACAGAAACCACAGACCTTTATAGGGTACAGTCATTTTTATTTGTCAGTGCATTCATGTTCATTCTACCACTTGACCATATGACATCTTAGTGAGGTACATAGGAGAAGAAATATAGTTTATAAAAAATGGTAACAGCATAATTAATAATATAGTAGGGCATATAGCATTCTAGTTAGTATGGCCATTCATTCACTGTTTACATAATATTGTCTGTATGGCATTTACTTACATTTCAATTATATTTAAAAGCCCTGTTAAAATCAGAATTGATGAATCAAGGTTAAAATCTTTTTTCATAAATGCAGTATAATTGTAATCATAATTGTAATTTCCATAAAATCTAATGTTTATAGATATGTAAGAGAAACACTAGAAAAAAGTCTTAAGAATAGTAAGTAGAAAAGCCTCCTTAATAATTTTCAAGATGCTGAAATTGTTTTCCTCGAAAGGCTTGCCATAATTCTAAATTTTAAATGTTAAAAGCAATTATTTAAGTTTGAGTTAAGTATCTTTAAGCCCATCTAAGTACATAATAAATAATTTATCTAATAAAATATTTCTAAAGTGCTGTATTATAACAGAAATAAGTTTAAGGAAGTGTAATATACAGAATCAATGTAAACAAATATTTTCCCTTCCACATCACAATTTATCCACTATGGTAATTCTATTGATATGAAATTTGAGAAAAATATCATTTAGGTAAACAACTTTTGAAATGTGGGCACAACTGTCAAAACGAACTCTAATTGCAAATTTATATGGTAACAAAAATAGAGTAAATGTGGCAGATGAAAAATAGCATCATATATTATCTAAGAGGTAGTGCTGTACAGGGGTGGTCACTGTGGGAGAAACCTGGACAATTATGAAGTAAGCAAAATTTATCTTTAACTTTCTCCTGACACACTACTTCAGATACATTACTAGACTTCACATGTATCCCTGCTATATCAGACTGCCCTGAGTCCACTCAGAAACGAAGGTCATGTGACTCCATGCAGTGTTCTGTGCTCCAAACTCATCCCTTTCTGCTTCCTCCTCCCCATAAAAAGTGGTTAACTAAGGAGTTAATATATTTCTCCTGAGTCAAATATTTGTATTGTCACAGGGTAATCTTGGAGAAAGAGTTTTCTTAATGAGTGATTCTAACGATGAGGATAAATTTAGGTTTATGATTTTTTTGGCCCATGAATTCGCCATCTGGCCATTTGCCTACTACAGATAAGCCCTGTGTTAATGCTAATAATTCTGCATTGGCTGAAATGGAAGAATTTTCCCACTGGGTTAATGGCAGCCGTAAAATAAAGCACATTCTGATTTTGGCACCATTTAGAAATGTGGTACTGAACAATAAATGGAACATCTGAAACACAGAAAGGTTGCTTTCTAAAACAAAATCCCAGCTCCTTCTCACCCAATAAGTTCCCTACTGAGTCTAAAGAAGTGGTTATCTGAACCGAGACCAATAACTCCAAATGACCACAGATTTTGAAAAATAAAATCACCATACTTAAATACTTAGAGCCTGTATAATATTTAAAGCACTTATAATTTATTTTCTTTCTAAACTACTCTGATACCTCTTGCCATTTAGTCCAGCTGAGGCAAGGTTTCCTAGCCACTTTTCTCAATCCCTTCAAAACAAGGAACAACCTCAGGGAGCCTCTGAGATCTAACCTGATTTCCACTCTAGCAAATGTGTGGATGGCCGAGCCCTTAATGAGTCAGGAAGAGGTCTTCCTTAAAATTGACACAAAGAAGTATTTGTTAATGGATTTCCTTAGCTGCTGCCAAGTTCTTCTGTTAAGCTATTCATATGTGTAATAAACAAGTTTCATGAAAAAAAAAAAAGTAACTAGAGTGCTAGCAAAAAAAAAAAAAAAAAAAAAAAAGTCCTCTAAATTCCCTTAGCTTTCAACCTGGAACTCCTGACTCAAGAAACACTAGTGCCCTCTCTTGGTCAGAAGAAAGACAAACTTTATCCTATCTATTTATACAGGAGCAGTCAACAGAGAATTACCAAATATTTTATGACCTCCTGTCAAAAACATCTCATCTATAGGAAGAACGTTAGGGAACGACATGAATTTTACTGCTTCTATCTGAAAAGCAACACTACTGTCTATGAGTCCTAGACCCACATAAGAGGTACATATTTATTTTCAAAGACCGCATAAAATATATTCCAGCATTTCAAAATTGCCTAAAGAATAGATATTGAAGAATGATGTGTACATGAAAGTGTTTAAAAGGTTGGTAAGAAAGTATAATTTAAAATTGTGGACACCTTCTTAAAAGATGTTTTTTCATAAAAGTATTCATTCTTTTCATGCACGTCTTTTCTTGTGTGCAGATGTGCAATGCTTCAGTGCAAGGGAGAAACCTTTAAGGAAACTGAATGTTTAACAAGGAAGCTTGAAACAGACACATACATATATACCCATGTACACACAAAAAAGTCAAACCAATACTTCCCTCTTCAAATTAATTGTTTTGGGAAGCTATACTCATACACTGTGAAACTTTTTAAAACTTCCCTTTGGAAATTATAGTCAGAACCAAAATTCATTATCATTACTTTCTGATAATACTTTATTTTTGATCCATGGATTTATTACTTAGCTTGAGCTCCCATATGATTTAGCATGTTAAACTCTAAATCCCATTTAGCAGTTTCCAAAAATTCAAATATATTTTCCGAGGGGAAATATTTATCAATACCAATGATATTCAAACAGATTTATCACTCACTCAGAAGATAATTGTAAAAGTTGAAAAAATGCCAAGGATGTCTGAAGCTATTCCTATAACGTGAAAATAAGTGGAGTAGCTGTCCACATTGACTGCTTTGAAGGAAATGAAATTTAGATGTCTGAATTTTTTCAATTTGTGTTTTCCAAAAATCATGCATATCTCTTTTCTCTCACAGCTAAGAAAATATATGCCTGTAATCCTAGCACTCTGGGAGGCCATGACCAGCAGATCATTTGAGTTCAGAAGTTTGAGACCAGCCTGAGCAAGAGAGAGACCCCATCTCTCCAAAAAAAAAAAAAAAAAAAAAAAAACAATAGAAATAAATTAGCTGGACAACAAAAAATACATAGAAAAAATTAGCCAGGCATGGTGGCACATGCCTGTATTCTCAGCTACTCGCGAGGCTGAGGCAGAAGGATCGCTTGAGCCCAGGAGTTTGAGGTTGCTGTGAACTAGACTGATGCCATGGCACTCTAGCCCGGGCAACAGAGTGAGACTCTGTCTCAAAAAATAAACAAATAAGGAAATATATTACTGCACCTCAAATTGGGACCTGGAGTTTGAACCACAGAAAGCATGGTTATTTATTTGGCCATGTATCTCCAGGGATTCAAAGGATTATTTTCCCCTTCCCCACCAGTGTGTTAGGGAGCCTCATTATAGTCTCCTCAGGGTGGAAGTCTAGGCTCCCTGGAAGCCTAGGAAGTCTTAGCCTTTACTTGAGTTGATGGAGTGGGATCACAGGGTTTTTTTTGTTTTTGTTGTTGTTTTTCCCCCTGTAGCATTTGGCTGGAGTAGAGTGGATAATGTCCAGATATTTTCTATTTTACTAGGCCAACACTTTCCTTGTCCTTTAGCTAGAGAGGGATAGACTTTTGTTAGAGATATATTTTTTGTCTCCTCCTGTTGGTGTTTCCAGGTATTGCCTGCTTAGCTTCAAGTCTTAAATATATTAGACAAAACAAATAATTCACTTCCATGTAGTTTCCTCATATCCTGAGGTTCCTGGAAGGTCTGCCTTCTTTTCTATGCCTTTTAGAGTCTTCTAATGTTTGTTTTATATATTATGTCCAGGCTTTTTAGCTTTATTCAGTGTGGTAGGTAGTAAAAAGCATGGGTAGTTCATATTCTGGAAGCAGAAATACACATTACTTTTGAGATGTCTAAGACGTCCATTTGGAGATGCTCAGTACACAGCTGAATACATGAATGGTGAGTTCAGGGCAAGGTCTGAGACATAAATCTAGGAGGCACAAGAATATGATTGCATTTAACACGATGATCCAGGAAGTGACTGTAAATAGAAAAGAGAAGACACCCAAGGACTTAGTGCTGAGACACTTCAATGCTTAGAAGTGGGAGAGTTGGGGAGGATACAGAAATGGATCCCGAGAAGGAGCAATCAGGAAGGTGAGAGGAAGCACAGGAAAGAGTGGTTTCTCAGAAGTCAAGTTGAGATAGTATTTCAGGAATTACAGAGTGATCCACTGTATCCACCGCTGCTGAAAGATCAAATACCAAGAGGACTGAAAATGGACTATGGGATGTAGGTACATAGATGCTCTTTAGTGGTTACTGCATTGATGCTTTAGTGAATCCATCATAATTTTCACCAGGTATATATTCTAAGAATTATATTATCTCAGAGTAAGAAGCGTACAAAAGCCATCATCCAAGCATGCAACCAATCTATAGCATCTCTGATGATTATTGGTGGTCGTTGCTTAAGCACTCCAGTGGCAGTTAGCTCATGACTGTATAAAGTAGTCATTTCCATTTTTGGAGTAACTTATTGTTCCTTGAATTGAATATGCATTTACTTTTAATGCCTACCCATTGTTCACAGTTCTGTTGTTGCATTCATACAATATAAAGAAAGGCTGTGAGGTATTCAGAAGGCATTTCTGGTATTTTTTAAATCTCTGTTTTTTTTTTATTTATTTTTTTATTTTTTCAAATTTCTTTCACTTCCACGAGTTCTAAGCCTTCACAAGGGTGGAAACTTCAAAAATGGCTCTACCTCCACAAGGAGTCACTACCCAGGTTCAGGAGGACCCTGATTTTGTCTTATCTCACCACCCCATCCCCATGAAGCCTTTCTCAAGTACAAATGATCACTAAGCACCATCCTCCACTTGTACTGCCAAATATGGCTCCTTTCCTGTAGGCCATAGTCTATCACTCACTGTCCCTATTCCCCATCCATTAACAAGCCATTGAAAGTCTCTGCTCTGAACCCATTACAGGCCTGATGTTTACAACTTTGTGATTGGTTATTTGATATGATTCTTTTAACCCAAGTACCCAGTTGGAAAATCCAAGCCATTTCCCAGGTACGCCTACCAGTGGCTACTAAATTTCATTCTGTCCCAAACTCCATTCCACATCTCAACACCAACCCACCCTAACATGGAGTCAGTATATGAGTTCATAAAATGTATCCACCCAACTCTAAAACAATATCGCTACAAGCTCAGTACAGTGGGCATGAGGATAATCCCCTACCAGTTATTAAGGCGACCTGCCACCCATGGGTTAAGCAATGTTCCAGAAAAAAAAAAAAAAAGCAATTATGGGAAGCTCAAGATAATTTGAGTGGATTAAAGTCACCAGATATCTAATTTTCCACACATCCAGAGAAACTTCTTCAATAGAGTTATCAAGGTCACTCCTACACCAGTCATACTTGAATGCGAACCAACTCAATTTGACTTGGTTGAACAGCGGGCCACAGTTACTTTGGTTATCTCTTCATTCCAATCAGCATAATTAGAATGTTGAAAACTTCTTTTTCTTGTTTGCTTAACTGGTCCCAGGGCAGGGAAACAGCCAATGCAATCTGAAGTGGTTCCATGAAGAGAGAGTTAATGTTTATATGGAGCCAACTCTTTGTTCTTAGCTATTGCCCACTCCTCATTATTAGGTACTAAAAGAACTTCATTCCACAGCACACTCAGTTAGACATATATCTGCCTTTTTCTGCCTTTCTGGATTGAGAACTGTTCTTTATTATATATTATTATTTCCCTAACAACATCCCTGACCACTGTTACATTCATGTACATAACCAGTCAGCATTCGCACTGTACTCTGTCACCCCATTCCAAGAACTAGCATTCGCTCATTGTTTCTTAGCCTCACCTTTTACTAGGCAGTTGGAATTTGACACTTTGAACCAATCAGGAACTAGAATTTGGCTATGTTATTTTTGGTTTACCCAGACAGCAGCCATCACAGCAGCAGCCCCTATCCAAAGTATATAAATCTCAAAGCAGAACTTATGGTAGTCTGAATAATGGGCCCCAAAATGTCCATGCCCTAATCCTTGGACCCTGTAAATCTGTTACCTTACACGGTAAAAGGAACTTTGCAGATGTCAGGAAGGAGTTTGAAATGGGGAGAATCTCCTGAGAGAGACAGGAGAATCACAGTAGTGGGGAGATGTGGAAATGGAAGCAAGAGGTCAAAGCAATGTAAGGGTGGGGTGTCATGAGCCAAAGAATGCAAGTGACTTCTAAGAGTTGGAAAACACAAGAGAGCAGGTTCACCTCTAGAGCCTCCACAAGGAAGAAAGTCCTGCCAAAACCTTGATTTGAGGACTTATGACCTCCAGAACTATAAGAGAATAAATTTCTGTTATTTTAAGCCTCTATATTGGTAGTAATTCATTATAGCAGCAATAGGAAACTAATACGAGGGCTTATACATTATTCACATTCTACCCTTCCCCAAAGAAACAATATTGTCTTGTTCCACACATAATTGCTTTCCCATATCCCCCACCACATGTTAAATACATGTGGATAATTCAGAAGATCTTTTGGTAGTCCATTTCTGTGTCATCATTTTTGTGTTTCAAATATAGCTATCATTACAGCTATGGCTATGATTATGGTTGGCTATTCTAAGTTATAGTTAAGTTTAGTTATGACGATGGTTAGTTATAGTTATGATTAATTATATTTAGTTATGGTAAATTGTGGTTAGTTATAGTTACTAACTTATCACATTACTAGTTATAGTTAGTATGGCTGTGGATATAAAGATTAATAATTGATACTAAGTAGATCTGGGTACTAGCTGTGAATAATAACTAGTTTTGGTTACTAGTCATAAGTACTAGCTAGTTGTGAATGTGGCTTGTGATTACTAACCATCCATGGTTATTAGTCTCAACTAATATTGGTTGTGTTACTGAATGTGGCTACTAATCAGTCATGGGTACCAGTCTGTGCCTACTACCTAGTCATGGTTACTGGTTGTGACTATAATTTGTGGTTATCAGTTTGGCTACTACTTGATTAAAAGTTGATAACTACTAACCAGTCATGGTTGCTAGCTGACTACTAACTAGTTGTAGTTAAAATTTGATGACTCACAAGTTCTGTTTCAAAGATGTGGATACTAACTGTGGTCACTAATTTATGACTGATAATTACCCATGGCTATTTATTTGTGATGCCTGACTAGTTGTAGTTACTAGTCCGTAACTACTAACTGGTTTTGGTTACCTGTTATAATCACTTACTAACTAGTTATGGTGACCAACTATAATTAATAACTGTGTTATAAGACTTGTCTGATAATTAGTCATGATTGGCGGTTGTTGCTAATAGCTAGTTGTAATTACAAGTTTGTTACTAGTAACAATTCATGATTGCTTGTTACTGTTATGATTGGGCTTAGTTGAAGTTACAGTTAGTTTTAGCTAGTTGTGAGTGTAAATGTAGATAGGTTGTTATAGTTACAGCATTAAGTTATACTTATTTGACCTGGAATGTCATTGAATAACATAATTATCTTGATGTTATCCAAAACTTTGACAACCCTTGCCCAGTTGGCCTATTTTATTTAACTTCATTCATCTTACACATTGATACTTATAGATAACCTAAGGTGTAATATAGTTCAACACAAAGCCATGCATGTAAACATCCAGGAGGTGTCTTTCCCTCTTGTATTCCATTTGTTATCTTTAGACTCCAGGAGGCACTCAGAAGGTGAAACAACAAACACCTCTACAATCTTTATTTCTTAGGAGGAGCTCCTGTTCAGAATCCCCAACTGCAGTCCAACCCCAAGGAGAAGAGATACGGAAAACCTACAAAGAAATCTGGTAGCAACACTTCCAATCCATCTAAACAAACCCTACCTGAGTTCCTAGACCAGTGCTCCCTCCATTAAGGACCTTTTAATGTCCCTCAATTTCCCAGGTGTCTTTAGCCAAACTGAGTAGCAAGACAAGAATCCAGGGAAGTAGTAAACACTCTGTGCCTCTTTTTCAAGGTCCTACTCATTTCATCAAGGCCACGTTAAAACCTTACTTCCTCCAAGAAGCCTTTCTAGATTTTTAAGGTCAGGATTCATCTCTCCTCTTACAAGGATTTTTTAAAAATAGTTCTAGCATACCTCTGGATACAATCTAGTTTGCATCAGCATTAACATCCCTGTCTATGTCTGTTTTCCTTATTTAATTGTGAGCTTGGAGGATAGAGCCACATGCTTTACTCATTTCTTCATATACCAGAGCATTGAAGTGGTTAAAAGTGCTGAAACATGTCATACTTGTGAAATCATTAAAATTAATTTGAATAATAATAGAATATCAAAGGTTAAGATGACATATTTGGTTTTGATATACATGTGTGTACATCATCCTAGATTATTCAAAAAATAATCTCATCCTTAGTTGTACTCTCATATGCCTTCATTCATTCATTTCATGTGTATTTAATGTTAGGTGCACAAAATCAAGTAAACATATCATTGGAAAACAGTAAATTTTATTCCTACTGTATCCGGGTGGCTTCAATATTTGAATTGCAGAAAAACCATCTATCTTGGATTGATATCAATGGAGTGCTATAGAAAATAAGCATATTGACTAATGACTAACAGAATGTGTTCAACATGTGTATTACAAACAAACCACCCACCACACCTTGGGAATTATAACTAAATATGCTGTTTGTATTACTAATAAAATAATAGTAGTGTTATTAGAACTGAAAGCAATAGTTATGGCAATAGTGGTAGAAGTAATAATAGAAGGAAGAATTTGATAAATGGTCGCTTACCTGGCAGATAATGTACTTCCAATTTTCATGTGGATTTTTGCCTTTATATCTCACAACAAAAATATACCAAAGTAACTGCAATAATTTTACAGCTTAGATTTGATGTGAGATATAAGAAAACTTATAGAAATATATTTAGAAATTGAAAAGTCACAAAAAATGTATACCAAAGTATCACAACAAATCTACAAATTCCATACCTACAAAATTCTATTTATACACAACATGTTGAATTCTTATTTGTAAGCTATTTATTTAACTGTTGAGAAGTAAATTTGCTCAGGAATCTTTGATATATGCTAAAATGTTCTTTTCTTGGCACCCAAATTTCTCTAGATGTTAATTTTTCAGGCAAAGTTCACAGCAAAATTGGATAAGAAGGATCTAAAATATTTCTAAAGTTACAACTTTAGAGCTTAATTCTCTGCATAAAATGTATTTTTGCAAGGTGAGAGTTGAGAATTATTACTAAGAAAGGCACAATCTAAAAGTGAAAGTACTGTTTTGTCTTTTCGATATTAAAATAGAAAGTATTTAACAGTGGAATTATGTGACATGATGTTAATTTAAATCTATTAATATTTTAGAAAACCTATAACATAATCATCCAAGTAGAATTATCTGAAAAATGAGAAGGATAGAGAGATAAGTTTGCGTAGACAAAAGAAAATGTAAAAAAAATAATCAGCATGTTCCCTGTCCCCAAGTAATAATCAGTCTGCATGTTAGGTTTGTCTGTGTGGATATTCCCTGGTCCTCCGGTTCCCAGTGTCAAGAATGAGTACTGGTACCGAGTTGAACTGACGACGGAGTGATCACAAACACTGAGCAATTTTATACAGTTTATAACATGAAAGAAAGAATGAAGACACAGAAGGAAGCTACGCAAAATGAAAACATGTTCCGCAGAGAGTGGAACGGATGAGTCTCCAGGAGTGGAGAAAGATGCTGCGGGCTGAGCACATGTTGCCTTTTATAAGCCCACTAGTTTGTACCACCTTTTCCCTGGCAGGATTGATTGGTGGCTATTTCCCACCTTTGGAGTTGATTGATAGGTTGCTGTCATATAACAGATCACATGACAGTTAACATAACAGGGTAGGTTATATAACAGTTTCCCTTTCTGCACATGGGTCTTTTCCAGAATTATCCATGAAGCTTCACCTGTTATGCTAATTAGATGGTAATGAATTATAAGTCAGTTCAAGGTTACTAGGATTATTTTACTGTGTATGTTCCCACCAGGGAACAGTTCCTAGCTGCAATTTGGTTCCTAGCTACGATTTGGTTCCTGCTCTCCATGCTTAGCCACCTCTTTCCACCTGTTTACCCTCAACCAGACCTAACATGCACATGCAATGAAAATAAGAATGCAGTCAAAATAGAAACAAAAATATATGCAATTACTAGGCATGCCTTCATCATATTCTTTCCAGACATCTATGAAGAGGCAGTATAGTTTTCTCGAAGAATAGAAACTTGGATTGCATAACATATTATCTATCTGTATAATGAAATGTGCAAGATCTTAGCAGGCAGGATGCTTAATACAAATTTGTGAGTTATTTCATTTAATCTTCATAGGGCTTTTCTTTTTGAGTGAGAGTACACTCTATCACCCAAGATAGAGTGCAGTGCTGTCATGATAGCTCACTGCAAACTCCAACTCCTGGGCTCAAGTGATCCTCCTGCCTCAGCCTTCCAAGTAACTGGAATTACAGATGTGTTCTACCATGTCCTGCTAATGTTTTTTCTATTTTTGGTAGAGACAGGGTGTTCCTCTAGCTCAGGCTGGTCTCGAACTCCTGACCTCAAGTAATCCTCTCACCTCAGCCTCCCAGAGTGCTAGAATTACAGGCGTGAGCCACCATGCCTCCCCACTCATAGTCCTTTGTCGTATAAAAGTTATTATTTGGTAGCAAGATTGTTTTTTGGTTAGATGAAGCAATATATACTTTTGTTAGCAAAATATGAAAAAGACATTTTGTGATTATATTGTCACCACATTCATTTCTACACTCATCAAATCAAAGTTATTAGTGACATAGTGATGCTTTGTTCAGTAATACTTACAAACAAGGTGATATTCTTTGAAATGTTACTATCAATGAAGTTTAACATTCACTCTTCCATGGCTTATATTTAGTGTCTATATGTATGCAGTTCGTGTCAAGTCTAGGTGGCATCCAAGGTCCAAATGTATCAACTAAAAAGAATTTTTTTCTGATTGCTGATGACCAATGATTTGCTGTTTGGATGACATTAAATTAAGCTCCACATGTAATGTTAACCTTGCAGAAATCAATCGAGTTAATCTGAGGAAATCAGAAAAACAGGAAGCAATTCATTTTGCCTCTCATGTCCCCATATTCACAACTTACGTAAGGTGATTTTTAAGCATGCTCTTATTTTTAATAATCAAAGTAGTAGTAGTAATACATTTTATACCACTGCTATTACCATTACTACTACCAAGAGAAGGAGAAGCAGCTGCTATATTTCATAACTGATGATATACCAGACATGAAATGTCCATAGGGATTTTAAATGGATTATCTCATTTGACCCTCAAAACAAACCTGTGCCACTTTTATTAATTCAGTGACACAGATTTTTCATGAGGGTTAGTGAAACAATATGAATAGAAACTTTTAGAACCTGAAAAACAACAGAGAAACAAAGTGATTATAGTAGCACATCATAAAATTTAAAAAATAATGACTTGATGACCTGGACATTTCCTATTCAAAACCTACTTAAATACCAGTATGTACATTTATTTTTAGTTTTGGTAACCATAACTCATTGTCACTATTAACGGTATTCTTTAAACCAAAGTTCTTCTGTTTTTGGTGCTTCCACTTGATGATTAGATAGTCTGACAGCAAAGCAATAATTATGGAAGGGCAAAGTTCTCAGAATTGAAGTAGCCCCTTGCAACTAACTGATTATGATAAAACAAAATGACTCTGTATTTACTACAGCAACTCAAAAAAATTAGAGCTGTCATTCTCCACTTAGAAGTACGTGACGCTGGAATGTGAATATGTGGAATATAAAGACAATCAGTAGATAGCTAATGCTAGGAAGAATGAAAGAAAGGTAAAAAAAAAAAATCAGTACCTTCCTTGAGTACCAGCAATAATCATTGTGCAGACTATGGAAATGAGAATTAATACGAAACAGAAATAAAAGTTTGAAAGACTAAAAGTATATGAACATTTTGCAAACATTCATGTAGTAAATAGCATAAGGTTCTTCAAAACATATACACCCATAAGTGAAAGAATTGTATAGCTGGCAATTTAACCCTACTGAGGATGAGCAAGTCCATATCATTATTGATTTATCTCAAATTCATTAATTATCTGCCCGTAAGTAACATTCTCAATGTTATTTTAAACTAAATTTGATAATGTTATTCTAATATTTATATCCTAAAGTTAATGATGAATTCCACTAGGAGGAAGAAAAACGAGGGGAATTTGCCACACAAGATGCTAAATAGTATTATAAATGGCTACAGTAAACAACACAAAATGATATTGACTTACAAAGTCAAAGAGAATTTCCTAAATCAATATTGGTGGATGACAATGGCATACATTTTTTTCATATTTGCTGCAGAAAAACATCAATTTAAATTTTCACTTAAAGAATAAAACTTACCACCATCTGTTACAAAGGTGAATTTAAAAATATCAAATTGAAGCACTGTTTTCCAGGAATTTCTAATATTCCAGAAATTTTCAATTTCATTATGGCTTGATATATATATATATTATATATATACATATATCATATATATGTGTGTGTGTGCATATACACACACACACACACACACATATATATATATATATATATATATGTTTGAAAATTGATCCAGCGATCCAACTACTGGGTATTTACCCAAAGGAAAAAGAGACACTCTATGAAAAAGATATCTGCTCTCAAATCTTTATAGTAGCACAAGTCACAATTGCAAAGATGTGGAAACAACCCAGTTACTCATCAATACATGAGTGGATTAATAAAATGTGGCATATGTATACTGTGTAGTACTACTCTGTAATAAAAAATGGTGAAGCAATACCTCTTGTATTAACCTGGAAGGAACTGGAGACCATTCTTCTAAGTGAAGTATCACAAGAATGGAAAAACAAACACCACATGTACTCACCATTAAATTGATACTAATCAATCTACACTTGTATGCACATATGGAAGTAACATTCAATGGGGATCAGGCAGGTGGAAGGGGAAGAAGGGGATGGGTAAATTCATACCTAATGTGTGTGGAGCATGCTGTCTGGGGGATGGGCACACTTGTAGCTCTGACTTGGGTGGTGCAAAGGCAATTTATGTTACCAAAGCATTTGTACCCCCAAAATATTCTGAAATAAAAAAGGAAAAATATTCAAAATAAGTTTTAAAGGACATAAATAAATAAATTAATTAATATCAGGACAAAAAGCAATAATTTTATATCAGAACTGTGGAAAACAGGATGGTTTCCATAATTACATAGAACACATAGTTAAGGAAACTTAACTATAACATTTTTGTTATAATGAACTAGGCATAGACATATTTCAAAATATTGAAATAGATTTATGTAACACTCTATTTGGGATGTTAAAAATTAATAATTTCCATAATAATCAAATTTTGTTTTACAAAGATTATAAATTTTGCATATTAAAAATGACAGTATTAGTGCCTTTATTAACATCTGTTTGGTCTTAGGAAATTTTCAGAATGGATTGGTTTATAACGAAGTATAAAATATTTTATTTAATACTCACAAATACAAAAAAAGTATGATTCCTTTCTTGGACTCTCAGCGATTCTGAGGTATACAAGAATCTCCTGTGGAAAAGCAAATAATCTTGGAAGAATTCCTAAATATATATGAAGGACAAATCCTCTAAAATAAAGTATATACTATCCCTTGCCACAGAAGAGATCATAAAAGGAAAATGAAAGATTACCAAAGTCACATTTAATTTCAATTTTGCCTAGAACTAGCTCCACTTGGAAGCATGCCATGGCCAAGAAATAATCGCTCCTCGCCAGGAGCAGACTTGTTCAAATCAGAAAAATTTTAACTAGGATAGAGAGCTTAATGGAAATTAAGAGTTTAACAAGTCCTTTGGTACTGAGCCTAATTTTAATCCATCTTTAGATTCTATATCATTCAAGCCATAACACTTGATCTCAGGAGAAACATGTTGTAGAAGCTACATAAATAATTGCAATTTTGTTCCAGAAAATATAGTTACTTTTGTGGAAACTGATAAATATTTCAGACTAATCATGGCCCCTTGACAGATGCCTTTCTTGGTTTGGTCGATCACCAAATTATTGTTCTCTTATAGCCATGTACAAACCAATCATGTGAGAATAGCATGGTGCATATTTATTTCCTTTTGTAAGAGAGTCAGAGCATCTTATATTTATGTCAATAAATGTCTGCAATAAAATCCTTTACAACAAAGAAGTAAGGAGATCGAAGATTTGTCATTAGAATTTCTTGGCCTTGACTCACGAATTTGTGTGAAAATCAAATGGGAGGACCTGAACACACTTTGACACACAACTTATCCGTGAATTACCTGACACTTAATATTTAGCTAACCTCTTTCATTTAAATAATCTGAAAACATTACTGTGAGGTAGGTAGGAGAATTTATTATCATCATCTTACAGATATGCTCAAATTTAAGTCACTTATTCAAAGTCAAACAGCTAAAAGTAATGAGGAAAGATATGAAGCAGTCTTTTTATTAAAATAGCATAAAACTTTGAGCACCTAAATATTTATCACCAAAGAAGTACTTATACATTTGTCTTATCTAGAGTGTCACACAAAAGTGATTATACACTGTATAGTCTTTTCAGTGACTTTTTAACACTTTGAAATATACATTTAAGAAGGGCAGGAAGATGGTGGCCCGGAGACACCAGCTGCCAGATCATCTCAGAAAGAAGGAAAAGTTTTAGATTAAAAACAAATAAATGAACAAACAAACATAGGTCAGATGTAATTCTGAGGGAAAAGTGCCAGAACCTACAAGATATTCCATGGGAAGAAGTTGCAAAGCAGAACAAGAAGGAGCAAGATATCAGTGAAGATTGAACCTTAAGAGGCTTAGGAGTCCAGTGAAAAAGGTAGGTGGAGTGGTCTCTTCCTCTCTCCCTCACATCTCTGCCAGTTGGTAGGCTCCTGAGCTTCTGGAGAGCCTTTTTACACTCAAAAGCAAAAAAGCAGCTGCCACCAGTCAACTGGGAGCTTCTTAAGGACGAAGTACCAGGTTATCAGTGCCCTCAGGGTCACTTCCTGTCACCACCGACTCAAACTGAGATGGCAGTCACCATATTGTTTTTCCTCCCATGGTGAGCCTTTGTCCTCCCCAGGGGGCTTCAGCCCCACAGTTTTTGTCTCACTCATTCTCACACAAACATTTTCCAATTTTGGCCCAGACTGCAGAAGCCAGAGGAGTCCATGGGTCATAGGGGATATGCACAACCCCAGAGGCTGGACATCCCTGATGGGCTACCTTCCAGAGAGAAGAACAGAGATGACTAGAGTCCTAGTGTCCCTCCATCCAGACTCGTTGCCTCCCTACCCCCTCCCCTATCCATGGCCTCTGAGACAGAATTGAGTTGGGGCTCCCAGGAATGGCTGCTTCTCATGTTGGTGGACCCATCATACAGAAGCTTCTGCAGATAGTGGGGCTCACACCTTTCTTCTTAAAGACCTTCGGTATGCTAAGGGGTGCTCATACTGTGGGCTCCCTGCTCAGCAGCCCTCCCCAGTGCTGCTTGCTCAGCTTCTCCATCAGAATAGGGCACACCCTGAAGCAGAGGGACATCAAACCTGCTTGAGCACTCCATAGGCAACATGGGACCAGCATGCTTCTCCCTGGCACAGTCAGGGATTTATCTCTGGGGATGCAGAGATAGGCCCACAGCTAGATCCCATACCCCCAGGATTTGATTGTGTTGTTTGATGGCACAGAGGGGGGATTTTTGAACTAACATCAGCGGGTGAGGGACCCCATGTGGGCAGAACTGACAGGAGAGGACAATGTGGGTCCTGACCACATAACACTTGGGGAGCACCCATCTCCCAACAGGAAAGCCATGCTTTCATCCCAGGGAGAGATCCTGGACATGGAATCTCCTAGACTGCAACACCATTGCTGGGGAGCTCAGCTAGTTTGAGCTCCTGCCTGGCAGCAGATGCCTAAGGGAAAACACTGATCAGGGGAGGGGGAAGAAGAGCAAAACCCTCTCTTTAAAGCCAGATTGTGAATCTCAGACAGCCCTTCCTCTGCAAGCAGAATTTCTGGCCGAGTGGGACCACTTCAGCCCCTCCCTGAGGGCCTGGGAGCAGACCACTGATCCCTACCAAGATAGCTACCTTATCAGATTTTGTGGTGACTGAGGGCAGGCTAACCTAACCCAGCCCTGCCCAGCCTCAGTCTATCAGCCACCTATGCTGTGGTGGAGAATAAGGACTTACTTGGAATTTCCAAGGCCCTGCCCACCACCTCAGGCATTTGTGTGTTTCTCCTGAGTGACTAGATCTGGTCATAGGTCCCCAAAACAACAGTGAAGTTTGTTCTGTGCATAAATCACCACCTGCTCTCAGGGAGATCAATTTTCAGAGACCATTACAGCATTTTCTGACTCTATCATACAGGGTGTGGTTGATTCTTACCAACAAGTGCCACCTACTACCTTATAGATTAAACTGTGTGTTTCAATACAATCCAGACTCTTAAGAAGACCACAGGGTTGAAAGTAGAAAGGATTTCAAAGACCCCCACCCTCCCTAATCAAGAGGAGACAGTAAATCTGCCCACACAAGTAGCTCAACACTGCTACAGCCTAAAAACAAGTAGCAAACTAAGGAAATCAACAAGCTATCTTTAAGCAAGGTGCCCATCCAGAATCTATATCACCATCAAAGCACCCACAAGCAAAGCTAAATGTTCTTATCCAACATATGCTACAATCACTCCCTTATGAGTATTGGGGGGGGGAGAAGCCCAATGTAAATAAAAGAAAATTGAAAAATAAGAAGTGAAATTTGCTCCAGATGATAGGGAATAAGCAAAAGAACATTGGAAGTATGAAAAATCAGAGCCAAAGACACTCCCAAAAGGGAATAATAGATAGATAATCACTAGCAATAGATACAAAACAAAATGAAAATATCGAAACGGCAGATAAAGAATCCTAAATATGGATTTTAAGGAAGCTCAATTAAATCTAATAGAAAATGGAAAACCAATTCAAAGAAACCAGTAAAAGAATTCAGGAAATGAATGAAAAATTCACTAAAGAGATCAACATATTAAAAATAAAAAAAAAATGTCAACATTTATTGTTTTGGGACTTTTTGATAAAGGCCAGTCTCACTGGAGATAACTGATATCTCATTGTGGTTTTGATTTGCATTTCCCTGATAATTAGAGATGTTGAGAATTTTTTCATATGTTTTTTGGCCAGTATTCTATCTTCTTTTGAAAAGTTTCAGTTCATGTCCTTTGCCCACTTTTTGATAGGGTTGTTTGATTTTTTTCTTGCTGATATTCTTGAATTCTAAGTAGATTCTAGTTATCAGCCCTTTATCTGATGTGCAGCATTTGAAAATTTTCTCCCGTTCTGTAGGTTGTCTGTATGCTCTCATAACAGTTTCTTTGGCTGTGCAGAAGCTTTTTAATTTGATCAGGTCCCATTTATTTATTTTTGTTGTTGCTGTGATTGCCTTTGGGTTCTTTTTCATAAATTAGTTGCCTAGGCCAATGTCTATAAGAGTTTTTCCAACATTTTCTTCTGGAATTCTAATAGTTTCACTCCTTAAGTTTAATTCTGTTACCCACCCTGAGTTGATTTTTGTAAGAGGTAAAAGATGTGGATCCGGTTTCAATCTTCTACATGTGGTTATCCAGTTTTCCCAGGACCATTTATTGAATAAGGATTCTTTTCCCCAGTGTATGTTTTTGTCTGTTTTGTCTAAGATTAGATGGCTATATGAGGATGGTTTTACATCTGGGTTCTCAGTTCTGTTCCACTGGTCTGTGTCCCTGTTTTTGTGCCAGTACCAAGCTGTTTTAATTACTATAGCCTTGTAGTATAGTTTGAAGTCTGGTGAATTGATGCTTTCCATTTTGTTCTTATTGCCCAGGATTGCTTTTGCTATGTGGGGTCTTCTCTGGTTCCATATGAAGCGTAAAATTATTTTATAGATACATTTTTTTTATTGTTTGTTACTATAAGGGTGCAGGTGTTTAGGTTATGTATGTTGCCCTTGCCCCCCCTTGCCCCCAAGTCCCAGTTTCAAGTGTGTCCATCTCTCAGATGGTGTGCATTGCACTCTTTGTGTATGCATATATCCGTCCCCTCCTCCCCCTCGCCCCTCCCTGTTCCCCCTCCCTCCCTACCCGACATCCAATAGATATATTTTGTAATATATCTATGTATATAGGATTGATTCATAACTTTTTTCTCTCAAACCCTCAATTCTGCCTCCTCCATTCTCATTTTCAGATGATAACCTACATGTTTGTAGTGTGAATGGGAGTTTTTCTAATAGACATTGGAAAATTAATCATGAAGAAAGAGAGATGAGAGTTAATACACCAGGGTCATTGAGGAGACTACATGAAATTGGATCTAATGCACAAGTTGAGAGGTTGTCTTTGACTAAGGACATGGGTAATTCACTTAGAGTAGCAAAAGAGAAGGTAGATTAAATGAACATGGCACATGTAGGTGAAAGATGTAGTAACACAAACTCACGAGAGATCTCTTCTGATTGACTAAATTTTCTCAGTGGGATAGGAGTCAAGATTATCATCTGAGAGTAAGAATGGGGAGGTATTAGTGAAGGTTTGAGAGAGGAATTATATAAAATAGTCACATAGGGGCCTGAAAGAGTCAATGAGCTAGAAATTTTATGATTTTTGTTTTTAGACAGTATTGTTGGCCCAGTTGAGATAAGTGAACAAGGATTACAATGAAACCAGTCTACATGTGTTCCAGCCATATGCATATGTTTGAATAAAAATGGATTAAAAATAACAAATAAAGAGAGTAATAAAGGAACAACAGCAAACATTAAGTTTAATCTGGTAAGAAGAGAACTGAGTATATGAGGGAGTGTGAGACAATATAAATGTAGCATAAATAACAGAGTGTAGATCCTAGTGGTGGAAAAAGATTATTAGAGTTTGAGGTTAGTCACAGTGGCTTATGCCCATAATGCTAGCACTTCGCGAGGCTGAGGTAGGAGGATTGCTTGAGGTCAGGAGTTCAAGACCAGGCAGAGCAAGATTGAGATGCTGTAACTACAAAAATCTAGAAAAAATTTAGCTGGATATGGTGGCATGTGCCTTTAGTCCCAGCTAGTTAGGAGGATGAGGCAGGAGAATCACTTGAGGCCAGGAGCTTGAGGTTGCAGTGAGCTATGATAACACTCTGCACCCTGGTCAGGGCGATAGAGCCAAAACCCATCTCAAAAAAAAGAAGTAATGTTTGAGTACTAGAGGAAGTGAGTATGCGTGTTAGAAGGTTGTGGCCAGAGAGAGGAAATGTTTAGAATCGAGAGTTTGACCAGTGTGCACTTTTGGGCAATGACAAATTCCAGATGAGCACTGTCCCATGGAAATATAATGTGAGCCACAAATGCCAGTCACATATGCAACATTAAATTTTATAGTAGCCACATTAAAATTTAAAAATAGGTAAAATTAATTTTAATATATTAATAACATATTCAATTAATATATCCAAAATATTTTCTCACCATGAAATAAATATAAAAATTATTAATGAAATATTTACTCATTTGTATTAACCATTTAAATTTGGTATGTATTTTATACCTATAACTGACCTCAATCCAGATTAGCCACAATTTCAGTTCTTAATAACCATATATAGCCAGGGGCTACTGCGTTGGTCAGCACAAGTATGGAGTGTAGCCACTGGCGCGAGTAGTGGATGTAGGGTGCAGAATAAGAATATTGAGAAAATAGGAGGTAAAAGACCCACAGGGCCAGGATGTTGGATAATTTCCATGCTTATTGAAATCACCAAGAATTATAAGAGAAACAATGTTAGTGTTCATAAGCTAAGACTTAGAATTTTTGAGGAATGGGAAGAATTAACCAGAGGGTTGGTAGATGACTAATAAGGTTGGTTAATAGGTGGTAAAGTCTCATGACATAAGAATCAAAGAGGAGTATCCTTATGAAAGACAAAGGGAAAATTGTCTGGAGAGGCCATGAGGAGCCAGGAGATCACCTACTGCATTTCTAGGGCTTGTGATATAAAGAATGCCAAAGAGACAAAATTGTCATTTGCTGAGCAGGCTGTAGTGAAAGATGTGTATTAAGAACAGTTGTAGGAATTAGAAAAAGAAAACAAGAGCATTATTAGATAAGATTTTGTGAGCATTGGGTTTTTTGAGTGACCATGATTATAGGAACACATAGGGAAAGGGTTTTAGAAGACAGGAGTGTTGTGAGGGATCTGAAAGAAGATATATTAAAGGTGTTCCTATCTCTGCACATCCATGGAAACATTTTTGTTTGGGGGATTTTTTGATAAAAGCCATTGACACTGGAACTAAGTGATAACTCATGGTGGTTTTGATTTTCATTTCCCTGAGGATTAGAGATGTTGAGTATTTCTTCATATGTTTGTTGGCCATTAGTCTATCTTCTTTTGAAAAAGTTTCTGTTCATGTCCTTTGCCCACTTTTGAATGGGGTTGTTTGATATTTTCTTGCTCATTTACCTGAGTTTTTTATATATTCAAGTTATCAGCCCTTTATCAGATATGTAGCATGCAAATATTTTGTCCCATTCTGTAGGTTGTCTATTTATTCTAATGATTGTTTCTTTGGTTGTGCATAAACTTTTTAATTTGATCAGGTCCCATTTATTTACTTTTGTTGTGGCTGTGATTGCTCTTGGGGTCTTCTACATAAATTATTTGCCTAGGAAGATGTCTGTAAGTGTTTTTCCAACATTTTCTTCTAGAATTATTATGGTTTCATGCCTTATGTTTCAGTCTGTTGTCCATCATGAGTTGATTTTTGTGAAAGGTGAGAGGTGTGCATCCTGTCTCAGTCTTCTACATGTGGCTATCCAATATCCCCAGGACCATTTACTGAATAGGGATTCTTTTCCCCACTGTATGTTTTTGTCTGCTTTGTAAAAGATTAGATGGCAATATGAGGATGGTTTTATTTCTGAGTATTCTGTTCTGCTCCATTGGTCTATGTCTCTGTTCTTGTGCCAGTACCATGCTCTTTTGGTTACTGTAGCCTTGTAGTATACCTTGACATCTGGTAAACTGATGCCTCCCAATTTTTTCTTTTTGCTTAAGGTTGCTTTGTCAATATTGGGTCTTCTCTGGTTCCACATGAAGTGTAGAATTATTTACTGATACACTGCTGGTGGGACCGTAAACTGGTACAACCTCTATGGAAAATATTATGGAGATACCTCAAAGAACTAAAAGTAGAACTACCATTTGATCCAGCAAATACCTTTGGGTATTTACCCAAAGGAAGAAAAGACATTCTATAGAAAAGGCATGTGCACTCAAATATTTAAAGCAGTACTGTTCACAATTGCAAAGATTTTGAAACAGTCCAAGTGCCCATCGATTCATGAGTAGATTAATAAAATGTGGTGTATGTATACCATGGAGTACTATCCAGCCATACCAAAAAAAAAAAAAAAAGTTGAACTAATACCTCTTGTATTATTATGGATGGAGCTGGAACCCATTATTTCTTTTTTTATTTGTTTTTTTTTTTTATTCCAGGAAATTATGTGGATACAAACATTTTGGTTACATGTTATGACTTTGCCACATCCCAACCATGATTTGAGACTTACCCTTTCCCCCCTGCTATGCTCACCACATCCATTAGTTGTGAGTTTACCCACCCCCAAATCCCCTACCCCCAAAGAATATTACCAGTGGGTGAGCACCTTAGTGTTCATCAATCAGTGCCAGTTTGATGGCGAATACATGCGGTGCCTATTACTCCATTCTTGTGATACCTCACTTTGGAGGATGGGCTCAAGCTCTATCTAAGAAAATATAAGAAGTGCTAGATCACCATCATTTTTTATGCTTGAGTAGTATCCCGATTGGCCTTTATCAAAAAATCCCAAAGCAACAAATGGTGGCGAGGATGTGGAGAGATAGGAACTCTCTTGCACTGCTGGTGGATCCCATTCTTTTAAGTGAACTATCACAAGAATGGAATAACAAACACCAAATGTACTCACAATTAAATTGGTACTAATCGATCAACACTTATGTGCACATATGGAAGTAGCATTCATGAGGGATCAGGCAGGTGGGAGGGTGGAGGAAGGGATGGGCATATTCACACCTAATGGGCGTGGTGTGCGCTATCTGGGGGATGGAAACATTTGTAGCTCTGACACATGTGGTGTAAAAGCAATTTATGTGACCAAAGCATTTGTACCCCCATAATATTCTGAAATATAAAAAAAGAAAATGTTCAAGGCATGGCTATTACAGTCTTAGAGATGGGGAATGAGTTAGGAGACTTGGGCTTCTTGGAGTGATTAGCATGATCAAAGGTACAAAAAAGGCAGGATAAGATTTTTCTGATTGGTCCTGTTTATATCTGATTGGTATTAAATAAATATTAAGGCCATTTTCCCTACATGATACCAAAATTACACAGAGAATAATGGTCTTCATCTTCACCAAAATAGGCCAAGAGACTAATCAATTCAGTATATCAACACAATCTTTTTATATATATATATATATATATATATATATATATATATATATTTGTCATTTGTGGGCTTATCTTTGTGGTCAGCATCTACAAAGCAAATTTCATTGAGAAACATTATAACCTAGAAAAGACATTTACATTTGCAAATTTTATTTTCTAACATATCAGTCAGTTTTTGTTGAACTCAGAGTGAACAAATTAAGCTTAATGTCTATTTTGATACGTTTTATTGTAATACTGGTTTACTCAAAAAATGTCAGCTGCTTTAAATTTTATCATATAACAAAATGAAAACAGACAAATGCAAACTACTGAACACTCACTGAGAAGCAAAACCTTCACTTGTTAGGTTAGTTCTTTAGCAGGACCAGGAACTGAATTACATCCAAGATTTTGGTCACAATTTGGAAAATGAGAGTGAAATAAACCCATTTTAAATGTTGGTTATATATTAATAACTGTACTTCATCAGACATCACAAAAATGTTCTATTAATGACAACTTTTCTGTACATTTATTTAAAAAAAGTTGGATTTTTCAAGATTTCTAGTTTTACCCTTTAAAGAGTCTAATTCTCCCCAAGGGCTTACCCATGATAAGGCAATAAAACTAAGGCAGAGTTCTACCCTGTAGATATATTTTACTTAGAATTGAGGAAGAAAAAATTCTGAATTATCATTTAACCTTCCCTGAAACAATTTTTGTTCAAATTTTCTGTGTGAGTCAAAAATTTCACAAATATGTTTTTTCAGGTGCTATTTCTCATCCATAGCCACAAAAGAGTGAGGAGTTTTCTAGAGAAAGTGAATAATCTGAAAATGACTAATGCCTGTCATTTAGAAAAGTCTGCTTACCATTCACTGAACTCCCCATCATCACCATCAGAACAATTCAGGATTACCTTATTCTGTTGTTATTTATCTTATATTGGTTCATTTTACTAAGTGCATATTCATGTAAGAAAAAATACACAGTCCACCAAAATCCCCAAAAGCTCATACATAGAATAATTATAGGTTCTATCCTTTCAATCTATACTCAGTAAAAATTACCAATATATGTTGTTAAATCCCAGAATGGCTGCAGCCATTATTCTGGTGACACACAAGCAATGTAATCATTTGAAGGAAGGAGGCATGGATAGGACAGGCACAAATATTTTCAACCAGTAGAGCCAACAATTATAGCCCTTGAATACAATAGCATTAATTTGAATTCCTCCTAGTTTATTCATGAATCTCTCCTCAGTTAGATGAGTGCTCATTTTCAACTATTCCCATTTGGATAAAAGCTTCCAGCTCCTTTGCAACTGTCTTCTGATGCCTAACAGAGGCAGGCATCATAGCTTTCGCTGTACTGTTTTAATCTCTTCATGTGTTTTTAGCTCTTGCACAACCCCCTGGATAAAAGCCAGAACTAGTAATGATGCTTCCCTTTTGGACATCTGTAACTGACAGCATGATAGGCAGGTGGGAGTTTGCAGAATGGCATAAACTGTAACTGAAATGCAGTAAAACTCTGGTAGAGTTTGCATAGACTGTGTGATTTATTGTGAAACTAAAAATTGATAAGAAATAGTTGGAGTCCTTGGAATAAAGAAGCCACGTGACTCCAGCTCTGAATAAAATTCTGAAAGAAGAAAATCCTATCTTCATTGTGACCTGTATCTTCAATTTTTGCCCCCCTCCACCTCCTGTTTGAACTTTTACTATCACGGATTGTCAAAAATGCATGCCCAGGTCTCACCTCCTACTCTGTCACAGTGGAAAGCTACTTCATAACTGATTTGCACAAAACTATTGGGAACAATTGCTTCTCTTTATACTCCTTCATATTTTTTTAAAGAAGAAGCCAATACATTACTCGTATGGAACAAGTCACTACTCATAGGACATCAGTTGTCCTCAACTCCCATCTCATAGGCAGCCTCTCAGTTTACTTTCATATAAGCACATATCTGAATTCATCAGTCTAATATTATTACAGTGGATTTGAGCAACTTTTTCCTAAACAAAGCAAACACCACACAGAAACATTGTTAATAGGAATGGACTTGCCTTAATATTGCCCAGCCTCTTTCTGTTAATGTGAGGCATGTTCCAAAAACCACCATCACTTTTAGTTCCATGAATAAGAAAGAAACAAGGATTCAGCAATAATTGTCCATGAATAATTATCCAGAGTGTCTTTTTATTATTGTTCCTTTCTTTTGTTTTGATTTATTTGTTCTTGGTGGTGGTGGAGGTTTTATAGGGGCTTTACTTTGATCATTGTTTTATTTTGTTTTGGTTTGCTTTGGAAGCACTAAATAATTCTGGAGTATTTTAGGAATAAAATACTATTCGAAGGAGTAATGAAAGTTTATGCTATAGATAACTGCTACAGTCACTTCCTTTAGAGGACAAATGATGGACATTAATTAAATGGCTTTTTATACCACAGGGACAGCACTTACTAGTCATCTTACAGGTTTGTAAGACCAAAGCCCAATGGAGAACTGAGGCAATTATCCTGGTCTTTCATCTCCAAAACCCAATTACTGCTATCTGAATTATCTATGTAATGGCTTCAATTCTCCATAGTGCTTTAGGCTATCATTGGGAGTCTTAGTTATCTTTGGTAGAACAAGTCCATTCCTTTATTAAGTGCTTGTTAGTTTGACTGTGAAGGCAATCATTACTCTTTAACCACTCATCTTGCAGTTTGCTTGTAATGGGATGTTTGTGCAAATGGAGTAGCTAGTGTTTTGAGATGGTCTATCGTAAAGGTGGTTGCATGTCTTTCAACCAAATAAAATTGCCCTCAGTCTAAATATGCTTTAGGTTATTGTGCAATAAATTTTTCAAACATGTCAATAAAGGAACAGAACTTCAATTTAATTCAGAAAGAGAACTATAGACTTTAAATTGGAAAAGAATTCCATCTAGTTCCTAAAAAGACCAAATCAAGCACATTTTAATGGATAAACTGGGTTTGAGGTTTCTCAGAGGGATTGTGGAAGATCTATCTCAAAAGGAGACCTGTCCAAGCTGGTAAACATTTCTTTAGTTGATTGGTGGAGTGGGGAGCAGCAGTCAATGCGGGGAGAGCTATCAGGGATGGATAATAGTTCAGATTTTCTGAGTGTTCTTTAAAACTATAATCCTTTAGTACTAATAAGAGGACCAGGGCTAACATTGGGACTAGAGAAGTAGTGTGGAGACCTTTTGGGTGGAGTTAGGAAGGGTTAGGAGTCTTGATGTATTCCAAAAAGTCACCAGAAATATATTTAGATATCATTGCACTCATTCAGTACCTCCTTTCTCTTAATACCTTTTTTTTAAAGTTTTTTTTATTTCAGCATATTATGGGGGTACAGATGTTTAGGTTACATATGTTGCCCTTGCTCCCCCCCCCAAGTCCGAGCTTCAAGCGTGTCCATCCCCCGGATGGTGCGCATCTCACTCTTTGTGTGTGCATATACCCGTCCCTTCCTCCCCTCTCCCCTCTGCCTGACATCCAGTAGATGTTATTCTTATATATGCACTTATGTGTTGACCTTAATACCTTTTTGACAGAATTTTATAATTACTGTTGATTAAAGAGGTTATTTCTGTTTGACTCCTAAGGTCAAATAGACTGCAATGACAGGCTTGGCAGAGAATTACAAACACAACCTCCTCTGCCTAGCAGTCTATACCCATGTTTCAGTCTTTTTCATTTCTTTCTTGTGATTCCCAGGAAGGTCTCCTACTTTCTTGTGATTCCCAGGAAGGTCATTGCCAGTATGCAAGCATGCTGGACTTTTTGACTCAATTAAAATCTTTCTATCCTCATAACTAACTTATTTAGAAGAAATACCCTTTCATCTTTATAGGAAAGAGAAAAATAAAGGCAATGTAGTTTAAAGATTAGATCGTACCCCATAAATATATGTAATTACTATATGTTAATTATTAAAATAATTAGAAACCTGAGCCTCTTGAATAAGACTCCTGACTCTGAATCCTTATTTTACTACTGTGGAAAAAATGAGTAAGTTACTAAACCTCTCTGTGCCTCAATTTCCTCACCTGCAAAATGGGGATGATAATATAGTAAAACATACTTCATATTGTTGGTGTGAACATTAAACACATTAACATGTAAAGCATTTAGGAAAATTTCTGGCATTTAGTAACTATTGTAAATGATTGCTGTTAATTTAAGAAGAAAAATACAAAAAAGCTTCTAGAATTTCCCATCTAAGCACCATGTGCTCAAGTGAAAATAGTATTTGCTCTGCACCCCACATGTATTAGTTTACCAGCCTTGTGCATCTACATTACTATGAGAGAAGTATGTTATAACTAAGGAATTCTTTCAGTGCTATAGAGGAATAAAACCTTGAAGGAGAGGAGAATAGTCTTTCCTTAGCTCCTTGTATCGCTTTTTAGGCTTGGACAGTCATGCCTAAGTTAAGAGGCCAGTCTCACAGTGCCATCAATAAACAGGTAGAGTGGAGCAAGAGCACCTCAGGAATAGATTTAGAGCTTCCAGGAGTCCACCTAAGATGCCTACCAATAGAAATAATTCATGGAAAGTTACAGATATTTAACAACTCAATTGCACATATAAGCAGAGTAGATGGAAATGCAGACGCGCCTTGGAGATATTGCATATTAAGTTCCAGATGACCTCAATAAAGTAAATATTGAAACAAAGCAAGTCATATGAATTTTTTGGTTTCCAGTATGTATAATAGTTATGTTTATGCAATAATGTATGTTGTTAAGTACACAATGCCATTATGTCTAAAACATGACATAGAATTTAAAAAATACGTTATTGCTTAAAAATGTTAATGATCATCTGAGACTGTAGCAACTTGTAATCTTTTAGCTTGTGAAAGGTTATACATCCGAGAAAATGACGGCTAACTGATTAGGGGTGGTTGCTTAAGGATGAGGTGGCTGCAGCAATTTCTAAAATTAAGACAACAATAAATTTTGCAACATTTATTGACTCTACCTTTAACAAAACATTTCTCTGTAACGCGTGATGCTGTTTAATAGCATTTTACCCACAGTAGACTTCTTTCGAAATTATAGTCAATTCTCTCCAACTTGCCTCTGCTATATCAACTAAGCTGATGTAATATTCAAAATCCTTTGTTGACATTTCTACAATGTTCACAGAATCTTCACCAGGAGTAGATTTCATCTGAAGAAACCACTTCCTTTTTCATCCATACGAAGCAACTCCTCATTCATTGAAGTTTTATCATGAGATGGCAGCAGTCGAGTCACATCTTCAGGCTCCACTTGTAATTCTATTTATCTTGCTATTATCACCATATCATCAGTTGCTTCCACCACTGAAGTCTTGAACCCTTCAAACTCATCCATGAAGGTGGGAATCAACTTCTTCCAAAATCCTGTTAATGTTGATATTTTGGCCTTTTCCCATGCATGAACCAAGGATGTTCTTAATGGCATCTATAATGGGGAATCCATTCCAGAAGTTTCCAGTATATTTGTCTCATATCTACTACAGAAATCATGAACTATTGCAGCTATAGCCTTAAAAATGCATTTCTTG